>CAIGRL010143159.1:0-20908 GCA_903798325.1 Fraxinus xanthoxyloides
ATTTCAACTAATCTATTATCTATTAGTAAAATTATAAAGTAATTTGATTGCTCTGTCATCTTCTCACTTACTAATTGTGTATTTCTGGACAATCGAATGAAGATGACGATTGTCACTGGTAGAGAGAAAGGAGGGTTGTATTTTTTGGAAGGAACAAGGGGTTTGCAAACTAAGGATAACCATGGTCTTCAAGCTGTTATTAAATCCTCTTCAAGAGATAGGATTCTTTTGTGGCATTGTCGATTAGGCCATCCTTCATTTCTTTATTTAAAACACTTATTCCCAAAACTGTTTAAAAACATTTCTAGTTCTAGTATGCGGTGTGAACAATGTATTTTTGCCAACGATCATTGTGTACCTTTCAAAGTCAGTTTTAATAAAAGTGTTGTTCCTTTTACTTGTGTTCATACTGATATTTGGGGGCCTTTCTCTACTTCATCTATTACAGGTCATAAATATTTTGTCTCTTTCATTGATGATTGTACCAGAGTATGTGGATATATTTGTTAAAATCCAAAGGTGAAGTAGTGTATGTTATTCCAGAATTCTCAAAAATGATTGAGACACAATTTCACACACATGTCAAAATTATTCATTCTGACAATGGTCGTGAGTCTGTAAACCAAACCCTTAGTAACTTCTTCTCGACTCACGGCGTTCTTCATCAAACCACTTGTGCTTATACACCTCAACAAAACGGCAAAAACCGACACATTCTTGAAGTAGCTCGAGTTTTATGTTTTACTATGCGTGTTCCAAAATTTTTTTAGGTTGAGGCGATGACAACTGCTCTCTTTCTCATAAATCGCATGCACTCTCGTATTTTTGACTTTCAAACCCCTTTAAGAATGTTGTCCCGTTTCACTTTATTCCCTCTGTTTTAAATATTTGTCCCAAATTTTTTTGTTTCGTGTGTTATGTCTTTGTGCATTCTCATCTCAAAGATAAACTTGATCCTCGTGCCCTGAAATGTGTCCTCCTTTGCTACTCAAGCTCCCAAAAGGGCTAAAAATGCTTTCATCCCCCCCCACGGGAAAATACTATGTTTCTATGAATGTGGATTTTTGTGAATCAAAATCTTTTTTTCTGATGACGTGTCGTTAGTTCCTCTTTAGGGGGAGATTAGTAGTAATGAAGAGGAATGAGTGTGGTTAGATGAAAAGAAAGTGTGGATTTCTGGAAAGGAGGGAGAATCCCAAGTTGAATCCCAAATTGAATATCGAGCTGGAGGTGACAGATCACCTCGCTTGTTCCAAAAGTGTTATACAAAGAGACTCAGACAATGCTTGCACTCCTATATTACCCTCTTTAGACTGATAACCATCTGGTTGATACTGTAGTGCCATCTGATTCTTCGGAGATTGAAAATGAGGTACCTACTATGCTTACCCCTTCTTCTGATTCTAATCCTGCAATTTTAGATATTGTTGATACTCAGGATAGGAGATATCCCCTTCGAGTCCATAATAAGCCCGATAGGTTTGGTTTTTCGAAATCTTCTTCCAATGCTATCTTTCTTATCTCTGATTATATCTCGTACCACCGTTTATCTAAGACTAACCCGACGTTCGCCCTCCAACTTTCTTTTGTGTCTATCCTTGCTCACTTTCAGGAAGCTCTTGATCAATCCAGGTGGAAATCTGCTTTAGTAGAAGAGATGGATGCTCTCCAAAAGAACTCTACTTGAGAGATGGTCTTATTACCACCTGGGAAAAAAACTGTGGGATGCAAGTGGGTGTACTCATTAAAATACAGGTCAGATGGAACTGTGGATAGGTATAAAGCTAGATTGGTTGCCTAATGGTACACACAGACTTATGAAATTGGCTACCAGGAAACTTTTGCTCCAGTAGTTAAGATGAATACCGTTAGAATCATCCTATCTCTAGCAGTCAATCTTGATTGGCCATTGAGGCAATTTGATGTTAAAAATGCATTCCTTCATGGCGATCCATCAGAGGAAGTGTATATGGATCCTCCTCCCGATTTTACCCTTACAAGAGGTAATGTGTGTAAGTTGAAGAAAGTCCTGTATGGGCTAAAACAATCACCAAGGGCGTGGTTTGGAAGATTGAGTTGTTCAACGAAAAAGTATGGTTTTAAACAGGCCTTTGCTGATTATACTTTATTTTATAAGAGAGATGGTCATAATATTACTATGCTTATTGTGTATGTGGATGATATGATTGTTACTGGCCGTAATACTGGTGAGATTGAGAAACTCCGAAGCCATTTGACAAGAGTTCAAAATGGACTTGGGTACCTTGAAGTATTTCTTGGGCATTGAGGTATCACGATCTCAGCAAGGACTTATCTTATCTCAACGCAAGTACGTCGTTGACCTTCTAGCATAAGCTGATATGTCAGCTTGTGTCCCTGTTGACACACCCATTGAGGTAAACCATGACCTATCTATTTATCCTGATTAGATTCCCGCAAACAAAGAGAGATACCAGAGATTGGTGGGGAAGTTGATCTATCTAACCCACACAAGACCTGATTTGTCATATGCAGTTAGCGCTATAAGTCAATTCATGCATAATCCCAGTGAACAGCATATGGGTGCAGTTAATAGGATGTTGGCATATCTGAAGTCCTCTCCAGGCAAGGGCATTATGTATTCAAAGAGGGGCCATTTAGATATTATGGGTTATACAAATTCTGATTTTGTTAGATCGAGATTGGAATGAAAATCCATATCAGGATATGCATCGTTCGTTGGGAGCAATCTAGTGACTTTAAGGAGTAAGAAACAAAATGTGGTCTCACTATCCAGTGCTGAAGCAAAATATCATGCATTGCATTATGCAACTACCAAGTTTACATGGCTAAAACTTCTCCTTAGTGAACTTGGCTTTGGTCCGGACAAGCCTGTATTACTCTTCTGTGACAATACTGCTGCCATCAAAATTGCAAACAACCTAGTGCAACATGATAGAACAAAGTATGTTGAATTTGATAGGAACTACATCAAAGATAATCTCGACTCCAAAAATATAGAGGTTCCATGCATCAAGAGAACGGAATAACTGGCTGATATAATGACACATGGAGTTGCTAGTGGTTCATTTTTATATAATGCTAGTTGGGCATGCGTGATATATANCTTTGGTCCAGATAAGCCTAGTTACTTTTCTGCCACAACACTCCTGCCATTAAAATTGTAAACTACCCCGTGCAATATGATAGAACAAAGCATGTTGAACTTAATAGGAACTACATCAAAGATAATCTCGACTCCAAAAATATAGAGGTTCCATGCATCAAGAGAACGGAATAACTGGCTGATATAATGACACATGGAGTTGCTAGTGGTTCATTTTTATATAATGCTAGTTGGGCATGCGTGATATATATGCACCAACTTGAGGGGGAGAGTTGAAATATATATACCAACTTGTAGTATTTGTAATTGTTAGGGATTAAGATGTAAATTTCCTTTCTTCCAATCCTTGTATATATTTTTGGTAAAATATCAATCAATACAACACAATTTTTCTTCCCAATTCACGGCTCATCCTTCTGACACTTTTTTGTGTTGGCTTTATAATTGATAACTTATTCGCACCCTACATAAACAAACACACAAACAGTTATATTGAAGGTTATATCTTTCACTCTATGTTCATGTAATCAATTACTTACTTCCAGGCATTATTGTTGATCTGTTCTCTGATGGGAAGGTTTTGCCGCAGTTGCAGGAGGTATCTATTGAACCCTGGGCTTAGTAATTATTCTTTTTACATGATGCTCAAACTCTAATATTATTATTGTTATCAACTTCCAATTTTGCAACAAGTTCTGGAGACTTTTATACTGCCCTTATATTGATCCTTAAGCTGATCTCAAGGACTCTTTTGAAGAATACTAACACTTACTTTCTAAATGACTCAGTGCTTCTGTTCATGTAATTTTTTTTTTTTTTTTAAATATTTACAACTCAACACCTTTAAATGGATATGTAATATTAGAGTATTGGCCATCTGAAAACCTATATTTCTATTCAAATATAAAGAATAAAATTAATTCCACCTTAAAAAAAATAAATGCTGAAACTACTACAAGTTATAAATCTAAAATTTAAAATATGTGTTACATTATGCAATCAAATTTTAGAAAGTTTTGAATAATTAGAATAATAATATGCAGTGATCATTGATAAAAACCATAAAATGAAATGGGAAAATATGGATTTTACCAACAAGCTAAGCTCTAGTTCAATAAATCTGGAACTGGTTGGTTCATTTTCTCCACTTTTTCATTATAGAATTACCTCTCCAGACAAGTCCAAGGAAGTTAAATATTTTGCCACCACCTCAAGTTACGTTAATCTATTTCTACCTTTTCATGTTTAATCTAGTTCTACCAGGATTACGACTCTTATGAATGAGTTCATCTTCAAAGGAAAAAACATGGAATTATCAAGAAAAAGGAAATATAAAACATACAATGCAGGCATTGAATTAAATATCCCACGAATAAGATAGTGTTTTGTATAACAAATAAAGAAATTCTCAAATGGTATCATTACTTCAACCATGCATATGATGAGTGATTCCTATGCATGTTAGATTTATATCTGATATTGGTATTTAGATAAAGGAATAAGTTAACTGGTATTGAGGTCCACAGATCAGATTGGGCGATATAGTGCAAACTCAATGATGAAGGCATATGGTGAATTTACAATGAAATTTCATGGAAACCATGCAATTTTTTGCTTAAATAATTGATAGATAAAGAGTGTGTGTGTGTGTGTGTGTATTTTTATTTTTTTTGGGCTTAAATAGTCGATAGACAGTGTTCCTTTTCTTTTCTTTTTAATTATTTTTTATTTAATGTTTTTTATTAGTTAAATTCGAAATTCTATTGCAAGACTTTTAATTTTTGTTATTATCTAGATGTTAGTCATTCATTAGGATTAGTGATAAATTAGGATTTTTAATTATTTAAATAAGGATTGTAGCCTTTTTGGCAAATGATTTTTTTTTAATTGGAATAAAATATTAATCGTTGAGATTTTTTTTTCCGATTTTTCATAAATTCTCGGTATTTGATATTGAAAATCAACGAGTCCAAATTCTTTATTTTGTGTGTGAATCAAAGAGTTTTTTGATGCCTAAATTTTTGGTATTCTTAGGAATCAACAGAAACTAGAAGGTGATTTTGTTTCGATATTTTTTTGGAATCAATGAAACTTTGATGATGTTTTGTTCATATTTATTTCTATCATTATGCTTCTCTATATCAGTTGGTATCAAAACGAGATTTGTTAGTGATAGTATTCATAGAATTCAATGACAAAAGTTTTGATGTATGGTGATAATCTTTTCATTCTTTTCGATCCAAAGAAGTTGATGGACATGGATCTGGATGATGACCATGATGATCTGTCAATTTTTGACAAAGAAGTTGAAGAGTCTTTGGATTTCAGTTACGAGGGTCCTTCAATCTTTGTCGAATAAATTGAAGAATTTGTGGATTTGGGTAATGACGGTTACGATGGATCCCTAATTTTCGATGAAGAAATTGAAGAATGTAGAATTTGTGTGATGACATTTACAATATTTCACCTATTTTTCTATGAAGAGCATAATGCAATGTCTTTGATAGGTGGTCTGAAGAAATCAAAGTTAGTTTTAATTGCCAAACAAGAAATTCCTTGGATCTAGAGATATTTGCTATAGTTCGACTTTTGTTTGAAAAGTTTTCTGTTGTGTGTCCTATAAATTTATCAAGTAAAATATTGTTATTATGAGAAATTGGATGAAAAACACATTGTAAAATTCGTGGATGAATCTTTGTCAATAGGAGGAGAATGATAAAGATTGAGTATTTAATTATTTTTTAGTCAGTATTTTCTATATTAAATAAATTCGGAATGCAATTCCTATTTGGACTTTTAGTTTTTGTTATTTTCCAGATGTTAGTTGTTAATCAGGATTAGTCATTTATTAGATTTAGTCATTTATTAGGATTAGTCGTTAATTAGGTTTTTTAATTATTATAAATAAGGGTTGTAGCCTTAATGGCAAATGAGGATTTTTTTTTTTATTGAAATAAAATATTAATTATTGAGATTTTCTCCAATTTTCAATCCAAATTAGTATTCGGGCACGAATCAATGATTTGTTGATCAAATCAAATATTCGGTATTCTTGTGATGAATCAACGAATATTTTACATTATTCTTTGTGAGTCAAAGTATTTATCGCTTCCGTTCTACACAAGTTATCTTGGGGGCTTCTAATACACAATGTTTAAACCCTTCACTATTCACACACGTATCAACATAAGACACCCCTAGGAGCTAACATAGGATTAGAGTCAACATCATACTGGTCAAAAAGGATTTCTGGTTGATTCAGGGCAATGTGTATGGAGGTGCAAAAAACACAGAGTTTGCAAACAACCTTCCAATGGCATCAAAATTCGTAGATTTATGCAGAATACCGAGAATTTGGACTTGTTGATTCATATAGAATACTGACAGTTGGACGATAATTGAGAATGCATAAGTTTTCATTCCATAGGTCACCCTTTTTAGCAGACCTTAGTGTTCTTATTTATTTAAAGCAACCAAAATCCAAGTGCTAGAAGTTAAGCTCAAAATTACCATAAACAATTTATGTGAGAGGGATCTAAAAACTACTGTAAGAGTATTCAAATTACAAAGCTATCAGAAACAATCCGATTGTTTCGTTATTTTCCCTCAAGATTTAAGCCACATTGAAGTTTCTTGTGAAATTCGTTGTTACAGTGGGAAAATCGACAAAGTCTGTTGGTTGTTGTTGTGCTCAACCGGCATTGGTTGTGGATTCAGATTCCTTTTTCTTAGGCCAACTGGCATTAGTTCGTCTTGTTATTAGAGCCAACTATTGCTCAATCTGTGTCATGCAGTCCCACCCATATGCATCGTCAATTGTACTTACAGTTTTGCGTTTTCTTGGCTTCATGCTCACAGGAGCAATCTAGGCTCTGACACGAACTGATGAAAGAAATTGCTTATGGAAACTCAAACACACAAAAATCATGGACAGCTTTCTAGTTCCTGTAGACTCACTCACGAATAGCAGAAAATAAGCATACTGCTCACCCATTTTGGCTTTTTAAGTCATGCTGAGAAGACCACGTCAATCCCTTAAAACACTTCACACTATTAAATACTCATCAGGAAGACTGCGTTCAATTTGAACTTATGGAACATTTAATTCGAAGCTAATGATATGACACTGAAGCATCCATTGCACACCTACCTGAGGGTCACATTCATTCACGCCTATCTTTACCCCCAAGCCATTTATGCAATGCAATTACTCAGCCTAAATCAAAACACTGCCAATTTGTTTTCAAAAAGCGGATCCTATTTCATATTTAAGCAGTGAAGCCTATCAACCATCCACCCATGGGGAGAGCCACATAGGCTCCAGTTATGGCAACTGCCACTCTGGATTTTGGAGGGGGTGGGGAACTAATGCTACTCTTCAGGTTCTCAGAACCCAAAATTCTGATTCCTATTCTTATGTAGTAAACGCTGTGTGTTGCATTAAACCACAAAATATGCTGTGTATTATAGTCCAAATATGAATTCAGAAACCCTCAATGCACTGTTAGCTGAACTTTTTCAAGAATTTCAACGCATTGGATTGCTATTTCTCAGCCACAGTTGGTATTAAAGATGATCTGGTTTATTTTCGGTTTTGGCAACATGTCCATCTAAAATAAGGAATGCCATTTATTTCCCAAAAAAATGGTTAAAGGAAAATAAAAGGGAAAAGTTAAAGCCAACTCTTCTGCTAGTTTATAAATGTCTAGGTTAATGGGCCCTGTCAAAGAGCTTGTATGGTTAATAGGCCTTAGAGATCTTGCAGAAAAGTAGGTTGTTGCAAAAAAGTTAAGATATGCCCATTAGTTTACATGCTAGAGACTTGAACGTTCATTCTTTTGCTTACTACTGGTAGTCTGCTACCTTAGAAAACATTTTAAAGAATTGATTTTGCAATTGAGTTCGAGATCAATGAATGAATGATAATTTTATCATGTGTAATCACCATGATATATTTAACGATATTGATAATGATGTCACGATACATCATTTTCATAGCATGAAAACAATAGTAATGTATCACAAAAAGGAATTATAATATTTTTAATACCATTATCTTATTAATTTTTTATTCATAGTTAAGTGATACCCCCACAAATTTATATTTATAGCTCCGCCCTTGTATCCGTCCCCTTTTGTGTGGAAGGCCAATCATCCTGATGTGGTTGACATTGAAATCCTAGCATTTCCTAATGTCAACGCTTAAACAATTATCATTTGGTTCTAGTACACAAGACTCCTATGCATTGATTCATTAGCTAGAAATAACTAGACCTCTTCATAGATAAATACAATGCAGAATTGGAAAATTAAGTAAATAATTTGTTAGGACTAGGAAAAAGCTAAATCTCTATATGAATATATTTCATAAATTTTTAATGAATTGAAAAACTTTATCTTCTAGATATCAAGCTCCATAATTTGTTGCTATCATTTCTTGATTTGCTTGCAATTCACGTGCTTTGCCTTTCTTGAATAGGCTGCTACATGGTTGGAGCTTAATAACAGATTGATGCCCAACGGTCGCTTCATGGTGAATTGTGGTGCTGGCGAAGATGGATTGTCCGAAATCAGTGATGCATTATCCCAAAATGAAGATTCATCAATGGATGGCACTTGGGAACTAAATGCAACTATCAAGGCTCTATGCAATGCATTGCCTGGACAAGTATGGTGCTTTTTATTCTCTACTTATCATGCAAGTCCTTTAAATTCAACAATCGATGACTTTAGCGTAAAAGAATAAAAGCATTTCTAAATACACAAAAATACAACTAAGGAATACTCTATGCTTTGATCACACACTTGTATATTCTTGTCCTTGTTGAAAGTTACTAGTTCGGCTCTAAAATCACTTAGAAGGGGGTGAATATGTGAATAATGCGAAATTAAAAATTATCGTTAATCAATATTGCCACAAGTCACAATAATTAATTAATTTGGATCCAGTTCACATGAATTTACTACCCTATGTTGAATTGTCTGCTTGTATGAAATCAATAATGTAAACAATAAAAAGAATTAATGACGGAGAAAACATTTAACTGGGTAAAAAACCCAGAGACCAAGTCAATAGTTTCCATTATAGACAATACAAACTTACAGCATGATCCAGCCTAAAAAATCCACTAGATTCGCTAATCTACTTCTCGCAATCACCAAAACCCGCTGGAACGTGCTCCACTCACACTTGCTCCCAATCTTTTATAATTGTCTATCTCATGTATATCACCAAGAATACTTTGTTCTTGTACTCTTCATGTGCTTCTGGTCTAACTTCTATCAAATTTCAGCAATCTCTGAAAGTTATTGAGAAAATACCTTCCTGATTACATCTAGGAAGTGGGTATTTTGGATGATTTAACTTTGATAATTTTCCCAACTTGTAGTTGATTGATCTCAAGAATCAAAGGATTAAACTCAATGTATTGATGTGTTCTTGGAGCTTAGAATGATGTTACAAGGATGTAAAATAATGATCACCTACCCCAAAAATGTAACGTGTATTGGGTATCAATAATAAGAGGTATTTAGGTTGTATAAGATAGATAGAACTCTTGAAAATCATTAACTAGAGTTTCACATATAACACCATTGCTCGAGCGCTAGCGATCAAGAGGTGTGTCACTCGAGCAATAGGCGGGCGGCAATGATTTTGCTTTTTCCGCTCGAGCATCAATTAGGCGACGGCTAGCGTAAATCCAGAGGCTCCTTCTCTTTGTTCCATACTCGAACCAAAAGACTCCTGGTTTATCTGTACAGCCTCCGAAAGACTCATAAACTTTTATAACTTTTTTTTATAACAATTATATTCTTTTGTAATAATCTTTTTGTCTAAAGAATTGCCAATAAAACATAAATCCTAACACTTGTCTTCAACATTGTCCCATAAGCTGATGGAGATTTCGGCTGAAGTGTATAAAGACAATGCTGCACAAGGAAATTAACTGCTTCGTGGAAAAAAATTCCTTTTTTGCAATGCCACTCACTTGACCTATTATATACTTGCTTGATATTGCTTCAAAGAACTAGAAGACTACCAACAACCAGTGTCCAGTAAATTTTAGGGTTATGAGATCTTGATTAACCTTTTAGAAAGGAGGCTTATCCGCATTCACAAAGTGTGGGGTCTAAGGAGGTTATTAACGTCTGAATCTCTCCTGCAGCCTTGAAGCTCAGTTCTATTCTCTTTTTTGGGTTTGATTTCCCTCCTTCCTTAGGTTACATAGTTCGGTCCAACCAACTCATAGCCTTCTAGATTCTACAACCTTCATCCCACACTGGTAGGGAAATGCAGAGAAATCGGATCGACAGTGCCAATCTCGCCTTTTCTGAATAAAATCTCTTCTTTTAAACCAAAGAGGCTATTGTCTATAACCCTTCAGGACCATTTCCCATAAGTGTCTGAATCTATATGTTCATCATTTTCTTCAAAAAGCNAAGCTCAGTGCTATGCTCCCGCCCACCCGCGCTTGCAAGGCTAGCCGGGAGGGAGGTGCTTTTTCGGGCCTGGTGTGCCTCCTACCTTAGGTTACATCGTTCGGTCCAACCAACTCATAGCCTTCTAGATTCTACAACCTTCATCCCACACTGGTAGGGAAATGCAGAGAAATCGGATCGACAGTGCCAATCTCGCCTTTTCTGAATAAAATCTCTTCTTTTAAACCAAAGAGGCTATTGTCTATAACCCTTCAGGACCATTTCCCATAAGTGTCTGAATCTATATGTTCATCATTTTCTTCAAAAAGCTCAGCATTTTGTACAGTCATTTGCATCGATAAATTGTGCTTCTACTACAAATATTTTCTTGCTATATCTAATGTCCGCTAAACTCGAATTTCTAAATCTTAGGTAAATTGGAAAAAGATGCCAAAAAGTGCAGGTGCAAACTATCTTGCCCTCACTGGAGCTTTGGTAGATACAGCTACATGGTCTGCTGATCTCCCTCCTGAACTGAGCTCTAGCGTTCACCAGTGGAGAACTTGCTAAGTTTGAGATTTGATAGGTCATTCACTAATGGTTAAGTGTCACCTTATAATCATAACTTTAGAGATCACTACACAACTAAAAGATCTTCACTGCGCTTCACTAGTGTTGTAGGTGGCACTTAATACATGTTGTAGCCTGTAGCACATTTTTGTATTGTAGAATGTAATGTTATAAAGATGCATTGAATTCCTAGGTACAAGTCCAAAAACAATGCTAATTGACATTTTCCATTGTGGCTGCATGGTTAGATGCTACTTTTGATATGCTATTCATAGACATGGGCTTTCGTGATCTTGAAGATATTCCTCATCTTTTTATTTGCAATATTTGTTCTATTTTACAATGAATTTGCTCGTGTACATCCATTCACTGGCTTAAATATGCAAATTCTGTCATTGGTTTGGTGTTCTTATTCAGTTAAATTGTTGATTGAATGTTTGCTTTCTCTACTTTTATCAGTGTAAGATTAATCATGTCGATCGTATAGCCTGCAGTGCTTAATTGAGGAGAGTAGAGGTGCTAGGATTTGCTGTACAGGATCTTACACATCTTTAGAGAAGGAAATGTAGTGACCGATTACATGGCAAATGCAGACAATATCTCCATTACACGGGATAGTAATGGCACGGGATCCTTATACTCGCGTAATGGAGACAATGCCTCCATGTTTACCATTTCATTCTTTCCTATTTCTTCATGTGCATAAAGCTTACATCCAGCCGAATATACTTGTGCGCCAGAGGTGCCTGCTAGCATAATGAAATTTTTTGACACTGTTGGGAGGGAGGATGGGAGTTGATTGCCTTCCGCATACAATTTGTTTTGGCATTGGCTCTGAGTGATGAAGAAGAAGACGTACCCTTTCTTTCAGATGTTATGAGGAAGGTTGGAGGATCTTCCCATGCTTGGTCCAAACTGCACAATTGAGCTTCGCCATGGATTATAGGTTTTGTTGTTACTGGAGTGCCCGATGACCTGAGCATGTTGTGGCTTCCAGTTATCATAGTTGAGGGGGATTGTTACTGGATTTCGGTGATCAGTTTGAGGTTTTAACCTCGCTGAAGTGCTGGGTGACAGTTAAATGCACAGATTTCTTATAGGCCAATAGTTTACCACACCATACATATTATTACACAATCATGAAACTGTTTCCTTCACAGAGTCCAAATACATCAAAGTACAGAAAAATTATACAAACGTTTGCATCCTTCAAATGCTTGGATACTACAATATACTTGAGTACATCACCATACATATTTTATTCAAACCGGCAAAGTCTTCGTCCTTTGCCTTTATTCACACAAATTTCATAGTTAAGCTGTCCTCGACAAGGTTGTCTAGCGACGGAAACTCCTCACCTGGCGTGGGGCTTCATCCTCTTCTCCGTTAAGCTTAACGAGAGTATAAATACCTGCCCCTGCAAGAGCTCCAAGTGTAGGTGCCACAAGGTACACCCATACCGCCTTGTAATTTCCTGCTGCAACTGCTGGTCCAAGAGTTCGGACAGGATTCATTGAGCCACCAGTCGATGGTCTGCCAATCCAAAGAGAGTCAAAACAATTAGTTAATGCCCTTTTTTCTTCACCTTTTTCATTTAACATTATTTTCAGGAAGAAGATGAAGCAAAAAGGATCGTTTACTCACCCCGCAACAAGAATATTAAGCATAACGGTGGCTCCAACTGCTATGCCTGCTAATTCTCCAACCTGTAAACAAAGATAAATTACTTTGTAATATTTGAAGAAAAGGAAAAAGGAAAGAATGTTGGTGTTCAATTGATAACTCACAGCGCGGGTATCAGTGGCAACAGCAGTAACCACGAATAGCAGATTGAAGGTTATAAGAAATTCAAGGGCGAAAGCCTGGCCAGTGCTGACAGAAGGGACGGTAACACCACCGGACATGAAAGGATGGAAAACACCTTTGAGTGCAAAGGAAGCACAAATGGAGGCCGAAACCTGTGCTGCTATATAGGCCGGTACATGAGCCCATGGGAAGTGGCGAAGTGTAGCAAAGGCAATAGTGAGAGACGGGTTAAGATGAGCTCCCGAGATGTGACCTGTAGATAAAATCACTATCATAACGGCAAGACCAGCACATGCTGCATTGCCTATAAGTGTTTCGGCTTGATTGTACTTTTGGTTTACGATTGGTCCGGCCGTTGCAGCAAATATCAGTATAAATGTCCCAACAAACTCGGCTCCCAGCTACATTTAACACCAAATTATATTGACATAGTTAATTCCTTCATTTTTGACAAATTTTAGTGAATTTCTGAGTTGTTTTTGCCTCTGTTATTAGAATGAATTAGTGTTAAGTGTACATCCTAATTTATACAACAAAAAGGTACAGATTCTCTATCGATATTCTTTACAGAAATTATTGGAGGATTCATGGCACTTTTCGCAGCAGGAATAATCGAGCAAACTAATTGGACCTTCATGGATTATAGAGCTAGTCAATCAAAAACGACACCACCCATTCATTTCGGTGGACCAACTCTTGAACGGACTCGAATTTATAACTAGGTGGTTAATAAGGGAAATTTCATTCCTCAGTCACTGAACTTTCAACAAAATCTCAATTGGGTGATTGAATTTCAATTGTTTTTCGATTAGATGAATGAACTTCAATTTTGTTTTAATTAGATCATTGAATTCAAATTAGTTACAAATGTCAACAATATTTTGGACTATCATCTCCTAAATTGATGAAAATTCCTTAATTGATAAAAAATTATTAACATATATTTCACATCATTCAATCATCTAATCTAAAAGCAATGTCATAATCATACTTTCATAGGATGCGTGACACAGAAATGTCTGACTGGTCATTATTCATATTGTATTCAATAAAGAGAATTAAAGAGGAGGAAAGGACCCCATTCCAATTTCCAACATCAATAATCAAATATGTTCATGTTATATTTAGAGAGAGAAAGTGATCTAAGTGTAAAGTAAAGTGGTCTAACCTTGCGAGTAAGAGAGATGTCCGGCACGGAGAAATTGGTGAGGCTGCAGGTATGTGTACCCCAAATGGGTGCATCAACTGGAAGGCACTTGCATCGCGGCATTGATTTTCGATCATAAGACAGCGAATCTATGCGCAGAGAAGACATCAGTGGCGTCGGCGTTCCTGGCGTCGCTGGCGCCGACATTGTTGGTGTTCCGACTTCGAACTCCGGCATTCCGATCGATGTATAAAAATCAAATCAAAAACTTTTTTTTTTTTTTTTTAAATAATTAAGACAGTCTACTAAGGATAGAAATTACATTATCTGCAGGCTTTTTTTAGAGTTTTTGCTACACGAGCTTCTGATACGTACCCAGATCGATAAAACTCAGTATAACGATAATCCAAAAAGCATTGCGAATCAAAATTATATGTAAAAATTCAACTATTTTTTTTTTCTTTTTTTTGAGGTTGAAGAAGAAAATTTGGTGCAGTTACATGTTTCGACGATTTTTATAAATTTGTAGCTACGGAATACGAAAATCTAATAAATCCAGCTTTATATCAAAATGACGATCAAAAGATATATACGTACACAAATAAAATTGCTATTTGCATAGATTATGACACTATAAAGCAGAAAACAGAAGAAGAAGAAGAAAATGGAGGAATATGAAAAAATTATGTGAAATAATTGTATAACGAACAGTTTGGAGGTGATGGCGAAGAGGAATGAAGGAGTATAAGTAAGCTAGCACAAAAGTTCAATGAATTGGAGAGAGAAAAGTCAATGCTCCAGAGGTAGCAAGCTTAGGTCCCACACTACCCACACCCTATTCATATTATTGACTTTATTTATGAATTAATTTTTTTATGTGTAAATTTCACCTAGGTCCCCAACCTTTTGTAAGTTTACACTCGTGTCCCACCCCACTATTCATTGCAATCACGTCCTCAACTTTATAAAGTTGTGGCACCCATATCTCTGGCTAATGGAACACATTTATTTGAACATTAAATGATCATGAGATATCACATAATTTAATTTTTGAAAGAATTCTATTAGCATTCCCACTCCTATGATGTTGGGACTCTAGTTGAGGAAGTGATGGTGAGATGCATCGTATCAGCTGTCAACTAAGATGATTAATTTTCTTTCTAAATGAAAACCAACCATTTAATAGAACCTCGTCTTTGAGAGAGGACTTTTCACACTTAAATCCATATTTTTCATTTACTTGACCAGATTGAAGTATCCTTATTGGCGTTTAATGCTATGTATAAAACTCTTTTCCATAAGGGAAAGAGAACAATATTTTATTCTATTCGTGAGAAATTTTGAATTAGAGAATCATTTTGAACAACCCCGCCTTCATTGTGTTGAAAAAAATCATCCAATTCACAAACAAGGAAATGAAAAGTAAGTAAAGTAGGAATTCAAATGACTTTGCTTTAAAACTCTATTGGAACAATGCAAAGAAGAAAGCGGAACAGAGAAAGAAAGGAACAAGTGCGGTCTTGCTTGGTGTAAAGGCTCCTAGATCGAGGGCAGGATACGATCCTAAAGGTCCTTAGACTCCCAGGTGATTTTTCTTTTGGGCCTCTTTCACTATTGGATCTCGTTAATACAACCCCTATAATTTTGTTATAGACATATCTTTTTATTTTTCATTGCTCTCAAGGAATTTTTTGGGTAATCTAGTCAAATATGAATTGAACCTTCTCACTCTTCTTTCATTCGGAGCAAGAAGCATATCAACTGTGTGTGTCGCATTATTTTACTATGTTTTTTTTTTTGCACGATGTGGACAATTGATTGAAGAGAAGTTGAATTCATTCAGCCAGCTGTCAGCAACATGCTTATCTTGTGTGGCAACACAATAGTGTGAATAGCTCTTCGAGGCAGATAGCTGTGCAATAAAACTATAAATTAGTAAGGCAAGATGACCTACTAAGAGGAATTCCCATTCTTGCTTAAGCTTTATAGAGTAGAGTCTTGTAACTTAAAACTCTTTAGAAAGTACTTTGAATTGCACGTCTTAAGCAAAAGGTAAACATTATTCTTTGTTTCTTTCTTGATGCAAAGAATCACCCTATACAAGGCTAGTTTCCTAGCTAGATGAGGAAAGCAATGTGAGCAATCGATTTGTAAATGAGCGAGTCAACTGTTTTTTTTTTATTATTATTTTTATTACAAGATAATTCATCGGTGATTTCAAAATTCATATATGAGAATATTCATGAAGTTGATCACCTTGCTTCAGCCCAGACATCAAATGAGTATAAGTTGGTCGTTATGTACTCAAATAAACGTTTTCGATTAATCCAAGACATAAGCGACACATTTATGAAAGGTGGGGATATGAGCGTAGGGAATGGTGGGTTGGAGTATGAGTGCCACACTTGCAAAATGCTGCTGACCACTGGTGAAAAATTTCCAACTGATTTTATTAACTTTAATTTATGTATTATTATTTTATTCTATTAGTTGTTTGTGAAACTCACGTCTAAGGCCTGGCCAATCCCAAAACCATCGTTTATTTTACTCCCACATCGTTCCTACTTCGTTACTCTTTTCTGCTTACGATTTAATTTTTTATTTCTTTAATGAAAAGCCATTTGAATAAATTTAATTGCACGATATCTAATGAGTCACTAAACTTTAATTTAGTTCCAAAATTCGTGACTCTCATATTCTATCACCTATTGTTCTTCAAATTTGTGAAAATTACTTAAATGACAACTACACCTTGTGAAATCGCTATTGGCACCATATAAATGAAAATGGTAAAATGCGAGCTTTGCCAATGACTTTAAATGAAAAATATATTAAAAAAAAAAAAAAAAACTTTTACAACATGGTGTAGAGGTAAGTCTTATACACAACACAACGTTTACGTGGAAGAATAGTTGTTATGTTCTGCAAAATAAGTAATTTTTATCAATTTAAAAGATGACATGTAACGCAATGCTAAAATTTAAAATTAAATTTTAAGTTTAGTGTGACCCAATTGAAACTTTACTGAAAGTTCATGGACTGCTTATGAGATTTAACCAGAGCCATTTTGACTACAAGATTTAGGTGAAAACTCATGTTAGGACCCTGAATAAATGAAGATATCATTATTTATGAAAAATAAAAAGTCAATTTCTACATGAAAATATATTGAAGTCACATGGTGCAAGTGGGCTAATTCCACGAGGTTTGCCGCAAAGGCGCATGAAACTCGGATCTTTTGCAAATTGTAGACGACTTCCTCACAAGAATATAAGTTTAGTATTAAAATAAATAAACAACTAAAAATAATATTGTCATGAGTTGAAGTTAGTTGTCACAAAATTCTTCTCTCCTTTCACTTTTATTCTTGTTCACGTCATTTCTTCTCAGAAAATAAAAAAATGTCCACACATTTTTATATATTCGTACATTTTACCTTAAAGTTTTCCCATTAACTAAAAAGTAGTCATGTGCCAATATATCAAAAATATATTTAAAGAATAATTAAGAAGATAAAAAGTTCGACACGAGATCTCAATTTCTATTAATATATTTCCTCCGTCCCACAAAAATATGTTTGTTTTCATTTTCACACAGATTAATAAAACGTAATTAATTTTTTTTTTTTTCTAGTATACCAATACATTAAATAATTGTTTAAATAAAAATAATTCATTTTGTTGATAGCAATCCAGATTAAATAGAGGTATATTAAAAAATTAAGAAATTAACTATACTATTAACCAAAAAAAGTTGTCAATAATTTGAAACAAATAGAAAAGGAAAATAAATCCATGTTTATGGGACGGCGAGAGTAGTAATCATTTGCTAAGAATTCTCTTCATCCGATGCCTCAAACATAGTGCATTCATTACAATGTAATACTAATCAGATATCAATATTTTATACCATTTGTTGGATTTTTAAATGTTACATGAACAAACACTAAATTGGAGGTTATAAAAATGAGAAAAGGCCAAATATAATGCTTTTCATAAATATAATTTCCAAAAATTTCCCCTAATTAATTCTGAGTGGTCTATAGTGCATATAAAATAAAAGGTAAATATCTCATTGTATCTTATAATTGGTAATTATATTCACACCATAATTTTTATTTCTTGTGCAACATTTTAATTGTACCTAAGGTTTTTAATCTTTACTCATTATAACACTTATGTCTCTAACGATTTTTCATGTCATTCTTATTTTCAAACTTTTCAGTAGTTAACAAATTTTGTATATGATAATAATTTTATGTCTGATTATTGAAATGGTGAATAACAACTTATTTTCCCATCATAATTTAAAAAACAAAAACAAAAAGTGCAAAAACTAAATATATATTTTTCCCTCATTTCAAAACATGAAAATAAAATATAAACCATCATAGTTTTTCACGTGCAAATATTGAGAAACTTAACTGCATTAAAATATGATTTATCAAATAAAAATTGTGACAATATAACCATTAGAATATAATTAGTCACAATGACATATTTGTCTGTGGATCTATTTTTATAGATTTGTTTCTCAAATATTTATGCACACTTCAGTAATTTGTTTATATGATTATAATTTCTTATATTATGTATGTGAGTATTAAATAATGGTAACTTGTACATGCTCGTCCTATATTGGAGCAGTTTACTTTTAGGGACAAGGAATCTACATAAATTGACATTTGTTATTGCAACTGGGTTTTCTTTTGAATTAAATATAGCACTCCACAATGCTTACATGAACCTTCGCACTCCTTTACAGCTCATCATATTGCGTAGGAAATGTATATACATCAGAAAATGTAATTATTGAAGGGGGCCAAACTGTGGAGGAATGGGTGGTTGACATTCATTCTAGTTCATAAAATTAAATAATGCTAGTTAGCATATCATTAGTATACGATATACTAAATGAAATGTGAAATTAAATGAATAATTCGTTTAATTTCATTTATCCTTTAATTTAAATTAGTGTTACATGGATTTGGGCCATAACTCCAATGTAACTAAATGACATTATTCTAAAATTAATTGACAACTTAGCCAAGCAATAGCAATGTATATTATAAAAAAATTACAAAATATACAGTTATAAATTAGAGAGAGAAGTGAAAAAAAAATAAAAATAGAAGGAATCAATGGACATGTGTAAATTTCATAGAAAATACTAAGTGAACATAGGGGGCACATAAGGGTGTCCATAATGGACACCCGACGCTTGCATTTCTATCAAATTATTCTATCCGGTTTGGTCAAGGGCCCAAGTCATTAATTTTTCAGTCCAATCGGTCAGTATAGGTCGGGTTTTATAAACTATGATTTTATATTTTCATTGAGAACTAAAGTCCTATATTTATAAGTAAAAGTCTATGATTATATATGTACACTAGTCATAATAATTAGAGTTGTAAGGATACGATAGTCATTCAATATTTAATTTATAACATTCTCCCTTAAATGACTAACTATACAGTAACCGTTTCGTCAAGAAACTTGTTAAATAAAAATCTAGTGGAGTACTTGAAAAAATGTTGTCTCATTAAAATATTGTCTGGAAGACCCTATGAGATAAAATACTAAGTAAAGGAATAGTACAACTACTCTTCCTATTATTGGTCACAAATTTCATGTAATTGGTCACAAATCACAAATTTTGGCCTTTTCTATGCTAATTGTTCCTATGTGGCCTCTATTGATTGCTTTCATGTGGTCTTTGATGATTATTCACTCGTTACCTTTGTTGATTGTTTTCATGTGGCTTTTGATGGTTGTTCCCATAGTTAGGGAAATAATGAGCCATTGTCCTTGTTATCCACATCGAAAACATGAATTCGTCCCCAAAAGGCAAGCTCCCTAGTAATGCTTCTGGCATTTTCCACAGCGTGGGTAAGTTTTATTGCCATGTTGTATTGAATTTCCTCTGCTCTTCTTGGAAAAATAATCTTGTTTTCCTTTATCCTTGTTATCCACTTATTTTCACTTCTTTGACTGTCTGTTATGCTACATTTCTTCTCCACTAGTGCAGTTCTTGAAATCTGCCAATTGTACCATTGCCAACACATCATGATATTTTTCAAGCTGAAGCACTATGACAATCCATTTCAAATCATCCCTCAAACCTTGCTCAGAAAGCCTCGCCTTCTTCTCCCTCGTATCTACAAACTCAGGAGCATAATGAGCTAACTCTTCAAACTTCTACTCTTAGGGACACTCGTGGGATAGTACTTTTTTCGAAAGGCCTCATTGAATCCATCCCACATCCAAACATGACCAGGAGCCCTTGATCTGGCAATGGTGTTCTACCAACGCCTATCACCTTTACATAGCATAAAGGTTACACATAAAGGTTTTCAAATTAGTGACAATTTCTTTAAAAACAACAGAGGACGTACCTTATGTCATACGATGAGAATACAAACGCTGCTTTAGGTGCAATTTGCAAGCTAGACACGTAGTCATGCACAGTTGCTCCAACTTCAACAATAATGCAGTTGCAGTTTTCTTTTTCAATACATTTTGAAGAATATGATTCGAAAGATGAATCTGTGACAGACCTTTCGATCCTTACATTATTTATCCTCCATCGACCAAAGGCATCTTGTAAAATCCTAATAAAGTGTCGTTTAAGTCCATCTGAGCGAACACTGCTGTGTCTTCACTTGTCACAACGAGAATCTAGGGTTGTAATCCAAAATCGAAATATCATATTTCATAGTTATCTTCGCAAGAACAAAACTTCGAAAAATCAAACTTTAAGCTCCGATACCACTTTTTAAGAATTGGGGACAAGATTATATAACATGATACTGTAAGTGTTATGCCCTAGGTTCAGTCAACTTGGACATAAACATTTTTAAT
>CAIGRL010143207.1:0-19565 GCA_903798325.1 Fraxinus xanthoxyloides
AGAAGATGACAATTAATATTATTTAAGGAATATGACAAACAATAAAATCATTAGTTTACCAAATAAATTTGAATAATTTAACTTTTAAAAATTAATAAATATATTATTGTCTCACTTTAATAAATAACGCAATATAATGAATTATCAAAAATTGAATTACTCAAAAATATTAAATTAAATGAGTAGTAAACGAGGCAAGGGCTTTGCCTCACCCCGCGCCGTCTTAAACGGGTAATGGGGCAAGAAATTACTAGACGGGCTAAGGGAAGTTGGGTCCTGTTGTGATCTCTGGACCTCGCAAAGGCGGTCGCAGCGACCATGCCCGAGCTGTTGTTGAGTTGACTTATTGCTGGATAGTGTTATTACCCTTTTTCTTTTATAATTCAGTTCTCTAATCTCAATAGGTAAAGAAAAGAATGGAGTCAAAGTTAAATTTGTAGAGTACTACGTAGACTTACTTAATTGTGAGTCAATAGAAATACATTTCCAAGCAGAAACAGAAGTGTTGTTTTCTTGAATAAATTGCATTAAACTATGCAATGCATGAACTCGATAGGATTAGGATCTCCTTCTACGATTCAAGAACAACAGTTTTAACCAACCATTGCCGTGTTCTTAAAAGAAATAATGTAAAACGAATAACAGAAAAAGGTGTAGAAGCACAGAGAGTAATTCAAACTACTGTGCAAAAAGTTGCCTACGCCTACCCGGTTTAATTCTTGAACCAGCTGCCTTTCCCACAATTTCATCTACCAAGTCTTTAAAGATCAACCGCTCAACATCAAGGACAATACCTGAAATGTCATCGTCGAAATTTTTCCAGCTCTCCGATCTTTGCATCACATCATGGCACAAGATGATTTTCAATTCATCATCGTCATTATTAAAGAAACATCGTGATTTTTCATCTTGAAGCTCATCAATCTCAGAACACAATTCTCCGAGAAGCCTTCTTGCATTCAAGTCCTTTCTGGCCATTTTGTGAGGTTTCAACCAGGTGTCGGCAAACTTTTCAGCTAAAGCCAATTTTCCCACAAGAATTTCATTGGTAACATCAAATATTAGTTTCCGATGAGTTTTCTCCTTGGTCATCGATTGAGTTGTTTTTCTGGAGCTACATTCTTCCTTTCGTAAAGTGCTTGCCCTCATTTGTTCCAAGACTAAAAATAACTCAGGATTGATAGGATGGCCCGATGAATGAAACTGGAAAATAGCCAAGCTTGAGCCAAGGCCCCTGAGGATGAGACCGGAAGCTAATAGAATCTCAGAAATATATCTGCGGTCGGGGTTGGTGTTCTCACAGAGAGAAGCAATGTAATCTATGTGTTCATCATGGCTCGAGTTAAGCTTTTGGAGCTTCTGAACTAAGGTTTCAATGTTCTGAAGTTTCTTTCTACTGATTTCAGATGTAATACCAGATCCGATGGAGTTAGGTACAATATCATCCGTTGAACTGCCTTGAAATTTGTTTAAATTTCTTACGGAATCAATGGATTCGTCCCCTGTGAAATGAATGACAAACAATTATATGCATGCTAACAAAGAAAAACAGAACTTTTATTGCTCCTTTGCTTCCACAATTAGTCATCAAATGCTATTAAATGATCTAGAGCCTCCGGAAAAGCCACATATACTTATTTACAGAGTTTCACTCATCAACTATAAGATCTAGAATTAGATGAGAAAATTTATACTAATTTTATAATTGATACTGAAGAATCAATAGCACTTTCATTATTGATGCAGACTAGGTTATCTACAATAATTTTTTTAAACTCACCTGTTTATAGAATTGAATTTCTATAGATTTTACTGACTTCTGACATTCCGATATATTGAGTTACGCAAAAGTCAAAACTATATCCATTTGATGATTATTTATTCGTGTCGGCCAATAATTTATTTGTTAGATCTCTGCAGACTATACTTACATGGTCCGGGATAAGAAAAAGGCGAATCTTTATGTATAGGAGGAATAAAAACATGATGTAGAAAAGGCAGACTCGTGATCATATTCTCTAAGAATAAAAACTCATCTTGGAGTCATACATCCTCCTAGTATACATATGAATTAGTATATTGAGCAATTTGAGAGAAATTCTCGTATCCTCTATAAACTTGTTCATTCTGTAACTCCACCACATCAGAGTTTAATTTTCACAAGAGGAGAGCATTACCTTTAAGGGTCTCGCCTACAAGCTTTACAGGTGATGTTGAATCATCTGTATACACAGCATTGTCAAGAACAGAAACAGGGCTCGGGTACTCGGGAGATATATGAGCGAACTCTGCCGATTCTTCTTCGCTCACAGCAAGGGGAGATTTCTGAAATAAACCAAGAAATATGTTGCCAAATGACTGAGTCTAAATAATTGAATATAGAATGTAGAAACACCTACCTTTTCTACATTACTAGGGGATTTTTCAGAACTAATGACTTTCACATTTTTGGTGTGCAATACAATGGTCTCATTTGAATGAACAGAAATTTCATTTTCAGGGTAATGCAAATTCCTCGATTCACTACTGATCTCGCTCAGTTGGTCATCGCTTTGCTGCAAGCTGGGATGTTTAGGCCTGTGTCTTCCACAAGGTGAATTGGACTCTCCTGGTTGCTTATTTGATTGTCTTGTCGATTTGCTCAAATCAGGAGGTGCGGGTGGTCGAGAACGTTTTTCTAGGTCCAGTTTCTTCTGTTGTATTGTTGGACTGCAAGACCCCGAACTCTTTCCTGGTCCCACAATGCTATCTTTGGACAAGTGATGTGATCTTTTTGAAGTTTGTGTAGTTCTTAGAGTTCTGCTGTCTGTTTTCACTTTGACAGACTTTAAAGCATTGTCTTGAGGACTAGTTCTAGAAATCTGATCTTTAGCTCTTCTGCCACGCGTTAAACCCTTTCTGTCATTCACCAACTCACCATCTTGATAGTTGGGTAGACCAGATAAGCTATCAAATGAAATATGTTTTGCAGGTTTCATGATTACAATCGGAGATTCAAAACTTTTCAAGGATTTTCTGTTCATGGTTGGTGCAAGAAATTTATCAGATTGCGGCTTTTGGCTGCTTGCTGATATTGCATCATACGTGGAACTTGCATATTTTTGCTCACGGTCATTATGAGTGGTTAAACTTGAATCTTGTCCTATGTCTTGGGCTTCCAAAAGTCCCTTGGCCTGCATCGCCTCCAATATCTGTTTAAGAGCTCTAAGATCCTTTCCAGATTCTGTGAATTCAAGGTCTTTCAATCTCTTCTCTACCTCACTGAAAACAGAAGGAGAAGTGTTTGGAGCTTTTCCTGGACCTCTCGTACCTGTGGAGGCTGATTTTTTAGAACCTTTTTCTCCATCAATCCGCTTCCATGGTGCTGGTTCAATTGGAGATCGTGATATAGGTTTCATTACTGTATCGGGATTTCTCCAACGTGGTGAAGTTGGCTCCTTCCTCAAGGTCATCAAGGATAGTTGGATTGATTTGTATAGATCTAATTTTTCACTTGACCTTGAAGAGTAAACAAAATCTTCATCTTGATAAATTCTACTTGAACCCGTGTTACTGTTTCTGGCTGAGCAAGCGTCTGGCAGCATTTCCAAACCCATCAGCTTTGCTACAACACTTGGAGGCTGTGCATTATTACGAGATGTTTGTTGTGAATTCTGAACCTTATCATCAAACTCACCACCATCTTTCTCCCAACTTCTTGCTGAAAACTGGGATTTTGAATCAGAATTCAAATTCTGCATGGAACCCTCTCTACTGTCCAATGAAAGTCTCCGAAGATCTTTAAACTTAATGGTAGATTTTGAAATTTCCTGCGATTCAAAGGGAACACAGTTTATCTCCCTCCCTTCATAAGAAAACCGGGGGGCATCTTTTGAAATAGAAAACGATGACCCATTTTTTGCGTTATAGGATGATACTCTTAAAAGTTCTCTCGGTTCATTATGATTACAAGATGCTTCTCGAAGTTTAGAAAGAACTCTAAGAGATTCCTTCAGATCAGCTGGCAATTTTTTCTTTGTATTGAGGCCTGAGCCATGAGTATCATCACAGATTTTTGGTAGTGGCATTGGGGTGTCCCTGTACTTCAAAACAGGATCTGCTGCCTCCTGCATGGATTTAGCGTTACATGATAAGTCCTGAACTTCCCTATACATGGAGTCCTTCACCACATCACAAAGATCAAGAGTATGTCTACCAAATTGCGAAGACGAAGTTTGTGGGATCATTGATGGGTTCCTTGAAGGAGCTTCGGGGAAAAGTATTCGGTCATAAGATGGGGGTTCTAGTTGAGTAGCTCGATTGCAGTCAAGAGACGAGAAAGAAGATGAACGAGAAGAAGATGAGAATGAAGCCCTGGATGATTCTGTGGATACTCTCTGTCTTTCTCGAAAATTCTGGCTTGAACTATTTTCCTACAATCACAAATCACAGAAATTCAAATTCTCAGCAGATAATGTCTCTAGACCACAAGTAAATTCACAGTGACAATTATAGATCTGTAATTGAGAAAATAGTAAAATGCCACTGCAATCATTTTGAGATTCCATATGGAAAAGTGATATAACTTATAAGCATTCAACGTCTCATCTAAAATGATTCATTTAAATAACAGAATTACAATTCATTCCCATTTTCAACACATTTCACGTGTTCAAGTATTTTGGCAGGAGCACATTCCCTACCAACTCTAATGGGCTATTTTGGCTGCCATAAACCTACTATCTCTTGCTGCTTGAAAATAGGCAATTCTCCTCATGGTTTTTTGAAACTCTACAACTCCCCAACCCCACAACCTGTTAACTAATCCAATGTCAATGAAATGACCATTGTATCCTCTAGAAAGAGAAAAGATTATGTGAAAGAGACTGTGTTTTAGGATAAGATTCTTGCATTTTATCTAACAAAGTGATTATATACAACAAACTTGACAATATACAACTTTCACACATCAAATGTGTACAACACAACTGGGAAGTATGAGTTTCAGTCCCTAGTTGATAAAATAAGAAAAAATAAAATAAAAAAATTACCCTACTTATTCATTATTAAACTCACAATCCCCTTGTGCATTATAACCAGATAGATAATGTTCTACATGGAAAAAGAGAAAAATAACATTAACATCATTAAATCAAGTCAAGGGAAGAAATATAATTTGCAAGATTTCGAAGGGTAAGTTGCTTATTGTAAATGAGGGAAGGGTATGATGCAGGATTTCAGAATCATTTGATGGAACTGAGGGGCATAATTTGCATTTTCCATTATTAAGAAATAATGAAAGCAGTTATGATTTGTCATTTGTCAATCTTCACCATAAGCATTACAAAAATGGCACAACCAAGAGAGAGAAAATCAAGAGCTAAAACTTTAGGCTTTTAAAGTTAATTTTATTCACAAAAGGCCTTGGCAAAACTGAACCTTCTCAAACTGACCCTGAAATCCTTAATGGAAAAGTGGATTCCAAGAGGAAGTATTTCTACACGAGTAGAAAAAATAAAAGTAACAGTTCTTACCATCACAGATCTTTGATGCACATTATTAGTCTCTCTCTCCAAATTTCCATTATTGAATTGGGAATTTCCTGTAAAAATAGAAAAAACAGTGATACAGTCTCTGTGACGAAGGGGACAGGTATTTGAACAACTTGGCAAATAATAGTAATGCCAATTACATATGATTTAGAAAGTCTAAACGCTGCATCATTCTTATATTGGTCATGTTCATGAACTCAAAAGATGCTGTAAACTTGTTATAGAATTTTGAACTAAACACATAATAAATCCTACAAGATTGTAGTCAAGAAACATTACTTCAATGAATATTTACCCGGAGGGAGCCTCTTCGGGATGTGATGTCCCGTGAGAATATGATGGCCATTGAACATTTGAAATATGCCTCTCATACATCCTATTTGCTTTTGCAAATCAGGATTTTCATCTGTCAGCGAGTGTAAAAGGTTGGCAGCCATTTCTACTTCCCTCTCTTCAATCAAACGGTCCAAAACTCCCAAATGTCTATATTCCTTCTAGTATCTCTCTACCCTTGTCTTAGATTAGAAGCCCATCTTTGAATGCTCCGGCCAGTGTTGACTCACCAATGCTAAACCAATTTATTGAGCACACAGTTTGGAGGAACCAGATTTCTTTCTATTCTTCTACCCTTTATAACATGACCAAACCAAAGGGCATAAAGCAGATTTTACCAATCCCAAATTCATGTAATATAATGTCAGTCAAACTCAATCATATAAGCATCACTCAAGGGCTAAAAAACCTCAAAACCTGATAGTTCTGTCTTTCCTATAACAAATAATTCCTTCATATATTCAGAGATTTGCCCAATTGTGCACTTTTCTTCAAATTTCTACGTAAAAACAAGAAAACCCCAGTACACGATATCAATTCATTTAATCAAATCAAACGAATTTCAATGGGGTTTCACAGAACAAAACCAAGCAATGTCGAACAAAAAGAGAAACCCAACAACCGCACATAATATTCAATATATCAAGAAACCCGTACCAATGCAAAAAGGGGGAAATCATTGCAGATACAAGAAAAAGATGTTTTACACTTTTACAAGTAAACTAATTCCTTCAATAGAATGCCAAAAAGAAGACAGCCCAAAAGAGCTTGTATGGTTGTCAATGTGTCCATCAAAATTATGATAAGAGTTTACTAGCCGTGAGGAGTTGGCAATTGCAATATTGTACAAATTCTTCTTTTTTTTATTAAAATAAGTGGAAAATTGAGGTAGTGAAAGAAGAGCGCAGGTACATTTTATCACACTTCCATATGGGATAGGTACACGGGTGGGTCTCAAATGAATAATGTTATTCATTTTCAAGCTATCATTTAATCTCACATTGACGTTATTTAGACTGTGTTTGTAATCCCAATGGATATGAGTAACATTATTCATCTCAAATTGTCTCCATGAACACGTGATTTTTGTCTGCAATGCATGGGAGAGAGATTAATTCATGAATTAAGCTGCTTGCACAAGGACACTTCTGATAGAATTTTTCAAAATGAATGTAATATTGGAACTACTCTTTTTGAGATTTTGACTTGTTCTGAAACACAAACAAATAATTGGGATAGACCCTTGTTTGACATACATTAAAATTTTCATTCTCATTCTTCAATTCATTTTCAACCACACATTCTTCAATAAAATAGTATTTTTTCATTACATCAATAACTTTTCCTTCTTTTTCAACCACACATTTTCCATCAATCTACTATTTCAAAATACATTTTTTCAAAAATAATATGACTCAAACGCACCGTAGAGCATAATGCAATAGTTGATGTCATTCATGTCAACATCTGAATTATTATTATTATAATTCTATGTATTTTTGTCGGGGGAGGTTCAAAGTATTGCTTTTAAGTTTTACTCGTACTTTTCATTCAAGACAAGTACAAAGAAATAAATATTTGATTTTTTTTATTGTTAAAGTTTTATAGTCACTAAACTCTTGTAATAGATTCATTCTCTTACGTGTGTTTCTAAATTAAATGAAGGAAGGTGAATTTTTTAGATATCACAAAAAAAACTCAAAACTTTAAGATCGATCATGTCTTATTTAATCACATAGCTCAATTAGAATCCTCATCTTATCACCAGATACTTTCCCCCTAACTCATTCAAGGGACCCATCCATGAACCCCGTATTCGCAATTTCGTGAACAAACTCTTGATCTTTGAAATGTGCTAAAAGACTCAACCATGCAAGAGGCAGCTGCAATCTTGATCAAAGTAAAAAGGAGCCACTACCAAAACTAAGAATTGATCTCAAGGAATCCCTTAGGGTCCGTTTGATTGTAAGGTGGAAAATGAGTGGAAAGAAAATATTTTACAGGAAAAGATTTTTCTAAAAATTGTTTTACTAGGAATTATAATTAATTGTGTTTAATTGGTATAATTTTTCATAGAAAATGTTGAAAGTCTGGTGTCCGTTTGACTTCGTTTTTTTATGAAAATTGTCCATTAAAGTGATAATGCTTTCTGCCATTGGGTCTGAAATTTGTTCCAATTCCCAAAAAAATAAAAAAAATATTGAAAAAAAAATAACCATATCGAATACCATTCGTTTGGTTTTGTTATGTATGAAAATTGTCAATAAAAGTGAATATTTTTTACCATTGTGCCTAAAATTTCTTCCAATTGCCAAAAAAAATAATTAAAACAATCTTGGAATATCCCACCAAAATATTAAGAATTTATTTTCCTTAAAAATATGAAAAATTTGGAAAGTTGGAAAATATTTTCTAGGGAAAATTTTGCTTATCAAACACTACAAAATCTGGTAAATGGAAATTTTTTCCATTTTTCATGGAAAATCTACCCTATCAAACGGACCCTTAGGGTTCTTCCTAAATTCAATAAGCTCCTCGAAATCATACTTGAAAGATGGGTCATATCTCTTTCACTCAGCCAAGCTTCGTAATGTGGTTAACAAACCGTCATCAATTCATGTCTGTGATTGATATTGAGTTCCCTTTCCAAGACTCCATCCACAAGTTCCATTATTGGTTTGTCATTCAAGGGCTATTTGAGGTTGAGTTCAGATTCTTCTTTCAAAATTGAAGTAGATGGATACTACGAGAATGTTTGAATAAATACAGTGTTTTAAAAAGAGTAAAGCGTGATTAGGTGTGGAAGTCAAGTTTCAAACTTTATGAGTTTAGGCCAGCCTAATCTTCAAATCATATATATTATGGTTAACAATCAATGAGATCTTCTTTACTGTTATATTTCTTACTACTTTTATCACTATCCACTTCTCGGCCTAGTTGTTTTATGTATTTTTTTATATAACACCACAAATGGTGACATATTTTTATTAAAAATAGAAAATAAATTAGTAAAATTTTAGGAGGGGCTAACCCAACTTCCAGCTAAAGGAATAAAAGAAAACTTACCCATCTCGGAATGGAGAATACAAAGAAAAATGAAATGTATAATAAAACTAGAAATTGTGTTTTTATGCCTCTGCTTCTTAGTTATGCTAATTGATATGTCCAGCCGCAATTATTGAAAATCTCTTTCTTAAAGAGGAAGTCTTCACAATGGAAGAAGAGAAATTGAACTGAAACTCTTTTTAGTAGAAGAAGAGAAGTTGAACTGAAACTCTTCTCAGTAGAAGAAGAGAATTTGAATTGAAACTCATCTTATTTAATAAGGAAGACTTATCCAAAAGACTCACAAATTTTTCTATAAATAGCGGGGCCTATTACAAACAAATCTAGAAGAGATAGGAAAAGAGAAAGAGAGAAACTAGAGAGAGATTCTTCTCTTTTCATTGAGAGTTTGTAAAATTCTATTTAAGATAGAAATAGAATTGTTTTTCCTCTTCTATCTTCTCCTTTTATGATCAAGAGAATCACAACACTAATATTGCAACTTTTTTGATGTGATTATTTCATTATAATTTTTAAACTTGCACCTACCTAGGTATTTCAATTTTTGGAATAACCAATTATATTTTGACTATTTCATAAATGAAATTGTTGAGAAATACGGAAAATATCAAATAACTCTTATTCCAATTTATTGAAGGTGATACGAGATTATAGACCTAATATGACAAACTCACGAGAAAAATATAATTTGTAAAGGGAATTTCACTAAAATATGGAGAAATAATACAGAAATTTCTATTTACAATTTGTCTAACTAATAATGAAATTAAACAATTTATTTAAATTGTAGAAAATAGCTAAATATATATATAGGAAACAATCAAAGCTCTAAAAATATAGTAGATGGAATGGAATGCCCATGCATATCTTATCCTCTTAAAGTCAAATACAAACACCATATCCCAATTGGATTTCCAAATGGAACTTCAATTAAAATTGGCTAAATAGATTTCGAATATGATTTCAAATAGAATTCTTCTTAATTAGAATTTTCAATCATTTTCAAAATAAAATTCGGGCTACTCTAATTTTAACAGAAATCATTTGAGTTCACGTAATGACTGAAAACCACATTTGAACTTCAATCCAAACTATAAATTGGGTACGAGTTCAATTCTATCCATGAAATTATTAAAAAAAAATCTTGAGCTGACAATATAAATTATCTTCTCAAGGTCTATCAAAAATAGAAGAATTATAATATGCCGTTAATTACATGCTTCATCACTTTCTTATTTCACTGCAAACATGCTACCAAATAGCATTCAATATTTAACTTAATAGCATCTAATAAGCAGCAAAATATGCAACCAAAAATAATCCAATATCTAGTAGACATAAATACCAGATTACATACTTAAAGAACAAATCAAAAACTAGAAATCAACAATAAAGAAATACTAGAGTCTACAAATGCTAAAAACAACATAAATTCATTCAACTGAAAATAGCATAATAATCAAAATTGACGGCATTTCTTTCCATCCAATCATTTCATTTGCATCCCATTTAGTTATTCAGTCAGGGTGAATAAACTATAAAAAATTTAAAATTTAAAATTTAAAATAAAAAGGGACAAGAATCAAAAACTATCCATGATCCGATCGGTCCTTGATTTCGGTTGCTAGTCAATGTACCATAAGGTTTTTCCTTTCCATTCTAGTTCACGGACTAATTTCCCTCAGCTCCTTGCAATAATTTTTTTACCGAATTCGTCCACTTCATGAGTGTCTTCCTCTATTTGCACAGAAGCAAATAGATTAGAAAATAAATTAATTTTTTTTTTCTGGAATCGTACCAGAATATCTAGTTCTGATTTGGTTCGTGTTGAATTGCCTACCATTATTCAAGATACCCTTTTTTTTTCCCTTCATTTTTCCAACTCTTAACAAGAACTCAAAAGTAATGATGCTTGCAACCAATCATCCAATGTGTTTAGCATATTTGTCCTTTAAATTATCTTTATTTTTTAAGTTGATGGAACTAAGATATCTTCCTAAAATAATAATAGGCGATTTGCAAATTAAGAAAATATTAATTTCTCCCTTTTGTATTCTCCTATTTTTTTGACTGGGACAACTTGGAAAGTTTTGGGTTAACGTTAAAATTCATAGAAATCATGTGCAAAAGCTTAGGTAATGTCTATTGCAACTTGCACATGTTGTAGGGTCTATTTATATTTTTATGTTATTATAAAATGAGAATGAAAATGTTGTAAAAGTTGAAAAATAGGCCTCAATATTCTCAAATCTTGACTTTTTCTAGTACAGACTAATCAAGGAATTGATGATTATTTACATTGTTTTTAGGAACAAGAAATTATTGGCAGCATACTAATTGACTAGCCGAAATAAGTAAAATCATTAATGACATATTTAGTACACAAATATGCACTTAAAAAATGTACTTTTAGCCTCCGTTTGATGCACATTATTGTATAATGAGAATGAAAAATATAACTGTTATTGGGAAACAAATTCAAATTTGAAGGTTTGATGTGAAATATAACGGTTATATTTCTCGTTTTTAGTAAATTTGTATGGGAAACAAATGGAGGCTAGCACAATATCAAAGTGTATGCATAAGGATTTTCCGAACTTGTATTTGAAAAGGTATATCGGTATGTTAAGAAAAAATGATAACGACGTGAATAAAGTGAAGGAATATCATGTGATATTAGGCATATTAACACCAACCATTGCAATCGCTATAGCCCATTTCACAAGGAAACACTTCATATATATTAACACCCCACTTCTTGATTGCAACATGATACCCTACTTCTTCAACATGAAAAAAAATCATAATCTAATGTTGTAAACTTATGCATATGATTTTAAGATTAATATCATTGAGGTGGGATTAACCATTCATAGGGTAAAATATTTACCTACAAAATCAAACAAATCTAAAGCCAACACACTGAAAACTATACACAAAAGGAGGACATTTCACATCAAGCAAGGACCCGAGAGGCTTAGGGCTCAATTTTCCCCATATTTCACCCAACAATCGATCCTCATTAAATGCGACATTATACTCACATTGATCTTACCTTCCTTTTGTCTTCTGTCTCGAAATCCATATCCCTTAAATCCCTGAGAGTAACCTAGAAAAAATATATTTTCTAGCTCCATGTTCAAGTTTTTCCTCACTTTGGGCCCTATTTGAGCAAAATTTTCATTTTCATTTTCATTCTTCTACTCATTTTCAATCACACTTTTTTTAATAAAATAATATTTTACATCAAATCAATAATTTTTCCTTCTTTTTCAACCACACATTCTCTATCAATCCACTATTCCAAATTACATTCTTCCAAAATAATATGACTCAAACACGCCCTTGATTAGAATATACATCACAACTAAAAGTCCTAAGCATAAAATAATTAGAACATTTATCAAACCATTTTTGTGAGGAATATCACCATTTAATGCATTAGATGGAATAAAATTAACCCAATAACAAGCTGTAAAGATAGTTTCACCCCAATTTTTTTGGAACATGAGAACTTAACATCATACTCTAATCCATTATCCGTACTCAATAATTTAATCTTTTTACTAATAAAATTCTCTAGTTTTTTCCAATTATTATTAGATTTATCTTTTAAAAGATAAGCGTATACTTTCCTAGAGTAATAATCAACAATGGACTTGTCATATCTATTCATAATCGTGGTAAGATACTTCACATGAACTATAGCAAAAATGCACATACTAGCATTCTAGTAGCTTTGTTAACACTAAAAGAGAAATATAACATATGATACTTACCAATCACACAATGATCACATAAAGATATGATAGACACATGTTTTACCAAATACACCTTCAGCACTAAAGAGCTTATGCCCCTTGTTACTCACATGTGCAAGCCTATAGAGCCATATATATGTGTTATTGGTGTTGAATTAGAAGATAGAGAAATATAAAGTACCCTAATCACTTCACTAATGATAACATAACGGGGCATTTTCATAAATGTCACTAAATTTGAAAATTCTCAAAAATTTGTCATTTTCACTTTTGGTGTTCAAAAATGTCAATTTTAGATATGAACTGTCTAAATTACCCTTGTTCACATATTTTTAGGAGTATTTAATGTTTGATTTGAATGTAATTAATGTTATAATGTGATGATTTATTTTATATATTATAAACATTGCATATATGTATATTATATTGAGCAATATGAATTTTGTTAAAAAAAAAAGGATAAAAGAATTTGAAAAGTTAACGTAAACACATATCTTCTTACCATTAATAAACTCTAACTTCTTCTCCATCCTCTTCATTCCTTGATTAAGAACATATTACTATTGGAATCATCATCCATTTTGAGAGGTTAACAATTATAAATTGTTTATATTTTTATGGAAAAATTGCAATCGCGGTCCCAAACCTTTTCGTTTTTTGCAAAATTTACTTCAATCTTCACTTTGTGCAACTATAGTTCCCAAACCTCTGAGAAATTCGCATCGGAGGTCCATCTGGACAGAAACCGTTTAAATCATCGTTAGTCAACCTACAAAATTAAAAAATGAGATAATTTGACCATTTTAAGGAGGGTTATTTCCGTCCATACAATAATTTTCCTTTAAAACAATAAATAAAAGAAAAATAAATCATCATCTTCTTCAAACACCCACCCACCCCACTCCAATACCAAAATCCTCTAAACCGGAATGAGAAAAATCATATTCTGAAACAAGAATCTAAAGAAGAATCCAAAAGAACAAGATATGTTGAAGATGGAGGGTGAATATTTGAGGATGTTAAGGTAATCTAAAACAATAAAATCTTTTGACTCATGATAAAATTAACATTTCAACAAAGTCTTCTAATCTTGGGAAAAGAATAAATAGTTTTGTTTTGTTTTGTTTACGAAATTTTCGCAGAAAATGGAAAGATTAAGGAGGGGTGAATTAGAAGGGATGTGTAATATTAAGAAAGAAAAAATGTGGGAACCAATTTGGTCATTTGTACCATTGGTTGCAGAAAGTGTTTTTAGCAAGTTCAGAAACCACCACCAGCACCATCGAATGGGTGATGGTCGAGCTCCTATCCCATCTCGAAACAATGGTCAAGGTTAAAAATGAACTTGTAGAGGTAATTGGAAAGAACAACAAATTCGAAGAGAAATACATTGAGAATTTGACTTACTTACAGGCTCTTGTGAAAGAAACCCTCCGATTGCACCCTCCAATTCCGCTCCTAGTCCTTTGAAAGGCTACTCAAGATACCAATTTCATGGGGTATCACATTCCCAAAAACACTCAAATTTTTGCAAAAGCGTGGGCAATTGGAAGGGATCGGAGTGCTGGGATGAGCCATCTTCATTCAAGCCAGAGAGATTTTTGGGTACAAATATGGGGGAATGAGTTCAGCTGACCTCACTGAGAATGTTTTTGTTCAAAAGGCCTTTGACCAATTCATAAAAATAAAAGAAATTTTAATTGTTTAGAAATTGCAAAGGTCCACTTTACCCTTCCTTTAATAACCAAATAAAGGAACAATTTTGCTTTTTCCCCTTCATTTTCATTCACACTCACGTAAACCCTTCTTCTTTCTCCAAATTCTCAATTACAAAATCAAATCTTCTTCTTCCTTCTTCAAATTCCCAAACATTTTTTTTGAAGTAAAAAATAGTATCTCATTCTTTTGAGGTCGAAGATAGTGTTGAATCTTAAAGTGAATAATTTTGTTTGTCAAGGGTTGAATTCGAAATCTAGGTTCCGTGTTTTCAAAAAAACGACGTGTTCACAGTTGGAAAAACTAATGTAAGTTTTCAAACCAATAAGAAGTTCTCTGTATAGTGTTCAAACTGTGTTCAATTTCATATGTGCATATTTTTTTTCTTGTTGTTGAATCCATCTATTGAGTTTTTATTGATTTTGACTTTATATCGAAAATTAAATATTTTGATATAAAACAATTTGTGCATGTTTCATCATCATGACAAGCATTTTTTTGAACTACACGAATTCATATTTTCTTATTTCAGTTAAGATCACATGGTTTCTATCTTGTATAAATACAGACACACTAATGGATTACAATCGAGCTTTAGGCTGTTCAATCTGAGCTCAGTACCAAAATCAATTTTAGGAGTCCTCAGTTGTTTGAGCTGAATTTTGAACAAACTACTAATGAGCTAACTCCAAGTCAAGTTTAAGGACCACCAGCCTTCTGTTTACACTCCAATGTACATATATATGTTCAAGAACTCAATTGAAAGAGAAAGATAATTTGTAAATTACCCAATGTGATAACCAAATAGAAAATTGGACAGGGAAGCCCTTCACCACTACCATGTTCAGTTAGTAATTATTTTTTTCATCTGCCCAGTCCAACAAGGGGAATGAGTTCAAATGGCTACACATATATCTAGAACTAATCGTTTCCTCAATAGTTTAGGTCAATGATAATCGAGCTATTAGCTGTTGTTGGTAGAAAGTTCATTAGTGGCATATGAATTAACTGGATATGTTTTGAATGGGGGAATGAGTTCAAATGTTTTCTTGTGAAGAACTGCAGTGTTTGCAATCTGTACAAAATTTAGGTACGTTTTTCGAAAACATCCATTATCCACCATCTATAAATATGCAACCCATCCCCATAATCCAGGTACGTTTTTTGAAAACATCCATTATAATTTCTCCTTGAGTACTTGTCTGACTTAAGTATCGGAGGGGCGACGAGGGTATACCTCGACGTCTTTATTTCAAGTATTAAAGATCGGATCACGCGGAGCTTTACCCGGGTACGATTTTTGGTAGCACCAGTAGTAGTAGAAGAAAAAGTCCCTANAGTTCAAATGTTTTCTTGTGAAGAACTGCAGTGTTTGCAATCTGTACAAAATTTAGGTACGTTTTTCGAAAACATCCATTATCCACCATCTATAAATATGCAACCCATCCCCATAATCCAGGTACGTTTTTTGAAAACATCCATTATAATTTCTCCTTGAGTACTTGTCTGACTTAAGTATCGGAGGGGCGACGAGGGTATACCTCGACGTCTTTATTTCAAGTATTAAAGATCGGATCACGCGGAGCTTTACCCGGGTACGATTTTTGGTAGCACCAGTAGTAGTAGAAGAAAAAGTCCCTACAACCCTATTCAATTCATTATAATTAACACCTGAAATTAAACTGCTGAAGAACGTATTTAGTCTTTCATCTAAATATGAATCTATAAGGGACAGACTGAAACACTTGACAATCAAATGATAATTAAAAATACGTGTGCTTACTGCTAAAAAATATAATATGACGAACGTCTGAATCAAAAATCTGTGGTCCTAGGTAGCTAAATTCACATATCTGAAGATTATAAGATTTTATAATTAATTGGTAAGCTGTTTGTTTATTGTTGACAAATAAAAGTAGAATATCGAATTAGATTAATGAATTCTATTAATAAATCATAGTCGTATACAATCTACCTATCAAGCATTATAAACAATGTGCTAAAAAGCGGTTTGTGATAAATATAATTTAATAATCCTGTTATTTTGATCTAATTCTGATTTTTAAATTAAATCTTTTTTTTTATCTTAACAGTAAACTTGACGTGAAATTAAACACAACAGAAATTATGTTAAAATATAATTGACTGTTGAATAATTAAAAAATGTTTAATCTAAGACAAAGATACAAAATTATTGAGACATTAATTTGAGTGCACGTTACATGCAGCAGTTACAACTCATTAAACTGCTAGAATCACGTGGTCAATTTGACAATTTTTCTAAAATTGTATATAGTAATGTGTGAGGGAGGAGAGAGAAATGTGGGTGGAGAATTTTATTGGATAGAAAAATTCCATGAGGAAAATAAGAATAATAGTACTTATTTTATGGAGATGATCACCTAAACATGTGATGGTAGACACTACCACAATATTTAATCAAGTTGGTGAATGGAAATACGTATTTGAATTTTTTAACAAATGTAATTGTTTTCAATATACTATTGGACTTCATCAGGGATGGTTCTAAGACTGAACTATAAGTCGAGCAAACCCACCCCTCTTTTTTTTACATGTTGAATTCAACATTGCACCTGTCTTTTTTGGTTCCTAGTCCATTTCAATTTTAGAAACATTAGAACTTACAGTTAAGATCTTTGCATGTGTACAAGTATAACGTAGGTCTTGTGTGGGAAAAAATTTTGAAAAGGGAATTTTTTTTTTAAATGTGTGATTAAAAAGTAGGAAAAACTTATGAAAAAGAAGATGATTTTTTTACTTAAATGTATGATTGAAAATGAGGGTGAAGAAAAGAGACTTTATAAAAATCACCCTCATACAAGGGCTTGATCATCTTTATTTTGTAACCACATTCAACCATTGTGTGGAAGTGATGCATGTTTACTTTTGGTTATAATGTGATTTTTAAAAAAAACTATTCTTTATTGCATTAGTCAATTAAACAATAGCGCCTGTTTGAGCCCCATATTTTTTCTTAAAAATATATTTTGGAATAGTAGATTGATAGAGAATGTATGGTGAAAAATAAGGAAAACTTTTGAGTTTTGTGTATAATATTATTTTATTGAAAAATGTGTAGTTGAAAAGAAAATAGAGAAAAATATATTTTGAAAATAATAAAAATTAGATCATGACTATATGTTAATATGAAAAGTTATGAAGATAGAATGTACATATAATTGACATAGTAAATTGGTGAGACGGGTTCTAATAAATGCTCAAACCATCTCATTAAACGCGAACACATTGAGTTAACTAGTGTATCACACGAAATCTCCTTAAACTTCACTTGCTTACTAATGTGAACCGTGTTACATGATGTAAACTATAACCCACACAAAATTTAATACGAACACCAAGAAAGCTAAAATTAGAGGTATAACTTTGACCAAATGATTTATTGACATAAGAACCGACATTGAAATATTTGAACGCCACGAAGATTACAAATCTTTGATAAATTATGAATAGTTCAATTAAAAACAACATTGAAGCGAATAATCACTTTTTTAATTGATCTCCCAAAACAATGTGTTTTTTGTACAATGAATATGCCTAAAATAGGCACGCATAAAATAAATCCTAATAAAAAACAAAAATCCATGATTCTACCAAAAAAAAAAAACATGGAAGCTATAAAACAAATATGAATAAAAGTAAAATACGACAAAATAATGAAAATACCCTTAAACTATATAAAAACGCTAAAAATGATACCTAACTAACGGAATTTGACCTCGAGAGTTTGAGAAGGTCATCCAACAAAAACATGCAGAATCAAAAATATGCTTTCAGATTGTACTCATGAAGGAAAATCTGACACCTAACTTGAAGTTATGCACATTTTTGTATATCATATACATTTTCCTATATCCTTCTTATCCTTCGCTTTTCTAATTGGTTAGAATTTTCTCTTATCGATGATTTATATCACTCCCTCCCTCTTTAAAAGGAATCAATCTTGAATCTTCACCTACAAGTTGAGTGCCTGTTTGACAACCATTTTTGTAGAAAAAAAGAGTTTTGAATAATGATTTTAGGAGAATGTGTAGTTAAAAAGTATGCAAAAGTTTTTGGTACGTTATTTTATTGTGTGAATATATGGTTGGAAATGGCCATTTAGCAAACCATAAAATAAATTAAAAAGTTTTAAATTGTTTTTTTAAACTTTATTTTCCTTTTTTCTTGGATTTTCTTGCCTTTTTCTTGAACTTTATTTGTAGAAATGGGGCGAAATAAAACTCTCCTCGACGGGTTGGCAGGGCGAGGCGAGGATTGCCACTCCGCCTCGGGTTGCGGGGTGGGTCACCCTTGCCCGGCCTCGAACCCACCCTAGGAAGTTAACAAAAAAAATTAAAAACTGGAGAAACAGTGAAGCCCTCACACAGTCACTCAACCCTAATACCCTATCAATTAAAATCCTAAATCTTTCATTCTTTCAAATTCAAATTCCAATCCTAGCATCTCTCTCTCTCTCTCGACCCGTCGACGACTCCTCCGTCACCTACGGTCTCCCTTCATTCGTCATCGTCGGTAAGATGAATTTACAATCATAGTGAGATAGAAAGACTCTTGCTGGCCTTAATCTAAATCTTTTATACAATTTTCCAAGTAAATTGCTATAGAAAGTTAGGATTTTTTGATTTAGATACTTGGGTAGAAGAGAATGACCATCAATTTGAGAAGCATCGCTACAGCTGCTTAGGAGATAGATTTTGTGGAATAAGAATTCAAATTTGTCGACGGTATTCTAGTGTTGGGGTTCTATTGAATCTACTCTGAATTTTGAATACATTTTCTGCACTCTATACCTTTCAAGTTATTTATCGTGTTGACCATTGTACTGTATGCACTCATTTTATTTTGGATTTTATCATAGTTTATTTTTTTTATATATGTTAGCAGTGTATGATGTACATTTTCATTGTAGTTCATATGTATCTATATTATTTATTGCCAATATCACATTGAATAAATGCTTGGCTGCTAAATTGCTGGAAGTATTCAATAAATAATTGCTATTTGCTAGAGTATCATTGATACTCTTGTTATTTGCATTTTGTACAGATGTTTTGCCCAAGTAGTGCTGGAAATATTGGATTATGACCAATATGCGAGGAAGATATATCGGTGAGCG
>CAIGRL010143218.1:0-17227 GCA_903798325.1 Fraxinus xanthoxyloides
AATAGAAATAGAAATAGAAATAAATATTTTTTATGGTATATATTCGTTTTGATGGATTATATGTTTACCGAAACAATTTTATTTATATGAAATTAGTGTTCGAATATGCTACTACTTTTTTTAGATTGTCCCATATTTTGAAAAATTGCTGTGAAGTGTGAATTTTAAATTTTGGGATAATTTTAATTGGAGAACATAGCCCTAAACGTTAAGTATCTCATAGATTTGGAATCATGGGGTTCCATGACGCATAAATCAAGTTATACCCATTTCAGAAAATCCATGACACTAAAAAATTTAGGAGGTTTGATTTTTGATCGAGAACAGAAAATCAAACCAACCCAATTTGATCTGAGAAGAACCAAACTGAACCATTTGAGACTTATATCCGGCCCTACATGGGATGATATTACATTGATAATTTTATTTTTTGTATTGAATAAATCAAAAATTAAACCATTTAAGTTGATTCAATTTTTGGTCTATTGCCGCAAAATATTCTATTTCTTAGGCTTGTTTTAATACAATTAGACACCCCGAATAATGTTTTAATTGTGGTGATTTTTTTTTATATTTTTTTTCCTGGTGAACATTGAATACCAACCGAAATGCAACCTAAATATTTGGCTCTTTAATGTTAGAATATTTCTTAGGATAAAAAAAAAATAAAAAAAATTACTTGATTTGACTCCACATGCATAGACGTTGATTTTTACTAGTGGAACAAGTTATTGGGTGAGATTGGGGCATGTGGAAACTAAGGAATCACATAAATCCCTCGTCAATTTTCTACTTAAAGCTTGCAGTTTTTATTATATAGTTTTGTTCATTGTCTAGGAAGTTAGGGCTCAAGAACCCAAGGCCCTCCAAGAACTTGACATTCTGATATCTTAATTATTTATTTTATGTATATCCCATAAGTAGAAGTGAATGTATGAACCTAGGTGAACACAGCCACGCATAGTTTTCTTGGTAACATTTTCCTAGTTTTTTGGAAAAAAAATTAGGGTGCGAAATATTATTTCCCAAACTTTATCTGTTTTTAACCTCGTGTTAGTTCAGATGTACAATTTACTGAAAAGAAGGTGTTTCGTTAAGAAAAACCAAGCTAATAAACATTGAACTTTTTTGTAAAAATTATATTCATTTGTGGTGCTAAGTATCACTTTTGTTGTGATTGACATCATTACTGTTCCCTAGATTGATACTAAGCATCAATTAGACAATAGAATCTCGATAATTTATTATCCTATAAATTAATAACCTCGTTAAATAATATTTTTGATCGATCCAAACTTGAGGATAACGTGCTAATTAATAATTCTCTTAACTCATACAACAATTCAATATAACCATGTTAATTTGTTGTTAATTGAGTGCAATAGATGACTAAAAATTTACAATAAAAAAATTATGAGGAAAGATTCTATTGGAACGAAATGGAGACGCACACTAATAATTGTTTGCTCTTTTTAATTTTTTATTCATTTACAATTCTTTTTAAGAAGACAAAATCAGTAAATAGTTTGTCACCAAGTCACAAATCCTATTATCACTATCGATTAAAAGGGAATGAAATGAACTGAATAGCTTATTCAATTTCAAAATCAATATATGTCAATTAACATGCAAATAAATGCTGTTTGAATCATAATCTCCCATGCAATATTCTTATAAAGACAGTTCCTAGCATAATGTAACAAGAAAATCGGTTAAATATTAATATAATGACATATCATCAATCTCTAAATAATTTTGTACGTGAAACATCACTCATGTACTTGATCCCTTTTTAATTTTTGCTAAAAATCATATTTTTAGTATATTTTAGCATAATGTTAGGTACAATACATTCAACTGCTATCAAGGAGAGTTCCCTTGATTCGATTTTGAAAGGGGAATTGGAGGAAATATTGAATGGTATGGACCATCCTAATAATGGGAAAAATAAAATAGAGCAACATCATTCAAATCTGGAGGTAATTTACAATCTCACCAACTTAGGAAGCCAATTTAATGGATTCACAGGCATTCATTGTGGAATCCCAACTACTGGAGCTCAGTACCTAGAAATCGTCAAGGCATTAATTGCAGCAGAACTTCGAATCCACTTGAACAAGTGCTCATTCATCAATCATTTCTATACTACACCAAAGATAAGCTAGTTTCCACAGTCGCAGAACAATATCCAGTAATCATGCTCTGATAACGGGATCCCTTGCATGGACTTCCTTCCAATACACAAGTCTACCTCTAATATAAAGTTCAATTCAGCTAGAAGACTGTTTATATAACCGCTTAAAAGTTCATTTCACTCAAAGCATCTGAATTCTTAAGATGTAAATAGAACGGGTGAAGCAAAATTATATGGATCAGTACCTTTTTAAACAACAATAAAATAAAAGTGAACAGAATGTGGCACAAAGAAGATACATCACCTAGGAATTTCAAAGCCCGAGATCTAAATCTTTTAGAATATGATGTCACATAATTCGCACTTAGAAGTCGAGAAACTAACTACAAATAATTCAGGACAAAATAAATTGTTCTTCAAAGTCGATGAGAGTAGATTGTGCGATGCCACGTGTCATCTTCCAAATTAGCTCCAACAGAATCTAGGCATGTCCTAAAATCATTGCCATTTGAATTGAGTTCAACTATGTTTTCCATCTTACATGTAAAAGGGGTCTCAAGGCATGACTACAACCTTTAAAACATCCCAATATTTTTTACCAACACATACTATCATGATGAACCATTGACAGATTCAGAACATTCAAATTTTAAAAGATGGCATGTACAAGGTGATCTAGATCAAAGGCTTAAGTAAATATACATTCTTCACAGAAAGAGAACTGGCTATGTTAGGCCTCAAACAGAACAAATACCTTTAAATGTTAATACTGAACAAGAGAACAGCTCGAAGATTAGAATTTAGTATTACTGAAATGGCACGTTGGTCAATCATTTTGATTGATAAACAGATCAGATATAGTGATTACTGAGAGTTACCAAAGACTGAAGTCCAGAATCAAACTCAGATTTGACCAGAAGTCAACAGAAAGAAAACGTAGCATTCTGTTAAAAGTCTTTAAGCAAAATGTCAAAAAAAAACTTTGTACATATCAATCGGAACATCATATATTCATGGTAAATTAGTTGGCTGCCAAAAACCTACATTCTTGTCTCACAATGTAGGTGACCAAAACAAGCGTATTGGAATATGTTTGATGCAAAACTTTTCCATAAACCTCCAAATCACATATGAATCACGATGTGATCCAAATGAGGCATCAAGTGGACGGAGGATTGAAGTGCGTTAAGAGGAATTCAAGGTCGGGTTCGGGGACGAGACGAGGAAGCCATGCAATAATTGTTCGAGCCACGAAGTTCACGGGGACGAAGTTGACAAGCCAATGGCCAAGTTCCAATGTTCCATGTTGGAATCGAGGGCCGAAACGAGTTGGAAAGCATCGGAATCAAAAACCGAAGCCAGGGAGCAAAATTGGAGAACCATGCGGCCGCATAGTTTTATCGCATGGCTACATCCCGTAAGCAACAAGGGCAAATTTTTCTTGCCCATGCGGCCGCATGGCACAAATTTGGACGCCGATTTTCAAATTTTAGCAGTTTCCTTATTTTCCTAAAACTCTAGATTTTTAACATCTTCTAGCATATTTTGGACTCTATTTCGTACCTTTTAGGATTTTTAGGGTTTTCATATAAATAGGTTCTTATTATTTCATTATAAACAAGACTTTGATTAATTATTTTGAGAGAATACAATTTGGTGAGATTTATTCATCCATATTTCTTGGTGGTTTAAAGATCTAGATTTAAACTTGTCAAAACGAGATTGCAGTCCTTTTGTGGCATTCCCACTTCACAGTTCTTGTTCCGGGTAATCAACGGGACGGATTTCTTCGTGTAATCTCGGTTCTTGATACGGGGTTGGACAACGGGTCGGGTTGATTTTTGCGCTACGTGATTTCTAGCTTTCTTAGGTTTGTTCCATCTTGTTCATGGGTTCCCAAGATCGTTTCTTAGTTGGGTTCACATCAGTTGGTATCAGAACTTAGCTCTAGAATTCAGGTCATCTATCCTTTATTTTTCGTTATTATTTTATAGTTTGAGTCCAAAAAAACAATTTGTTTATTGTTCTTGAGTTTGAGTCATTTCCTATATGTCTTGAGTTTGAGTCATTATTCTCGTATAATTGTGTCGTTTAATTGCCTCTAGATTAATTATTTGGTTGTTTATTGAGTCCCGTTAAAAAAAAGATCAAAAACGAAAAGCTTCAAAAAAAAATCAAAAGAAAAAAAAGATAGGAAAAAAGAGGGAAAAAAAAGAGTCTACATCTCATGAACGTTTAAAAGAAAAACAAAATAAAAACAAACACAAAATTTTGGGTCATTTTGTTTTCTTATCTTCAAAATTGGGTCAATTACCTCAATCCGTGCAATTTTGTTGATTATCCGAGAACTTGTGCTTGTGGCGGTGTTCCCTACGAGATTTGTGTCACGTTTGATTAAGATCAGTTATTTCTAGAGCCATTAAGAAATGAGGACGAGCCGTAAAAGGCAACAGTGGTGAGCTCAATATTGAATAAAAATCATTTCGAGTGATACACGAGTGCAAACACGTGAGGTAAAATATTTTCATTTTTTTTTTCTTGTTATTCATTTTCATTTAATTTTTGTTATTTAATTATCAAAAAAAAAGAAAAAGGGAGGAGATATGAGTAAAGACAAGGAAGAAGCCTGTAGAAAGGGTTTTGTACGGAATTTATAAATAGTATGCAGGCTATACATCATAACTTTGATCAGTTGGGCTTGGCGATTGAACGTATTAGTGTTGATGTAGCTTGGAATGAAACCTCTATTGGATGTCAGCAACAAGGGACGCCCTCAAAGGGTTCCTCGTGGGGGTAGAGGAGATAGGCGAGGACGAAATCTTATGGTTGAGTTTGATGAGGAAGACGATGCGGTAAGTGTACGTAGTGATAAATATTATTTGAAAGCTGATATGAGACAAATGAGGAATAGAGGAGGTATATTTGATCATGGGGTTGATAGAAATTTGGGGAGCATCAAACTGAATATCTCAACTTTTTAAGGTCAGAGTGACCCTGAGTCTTACTTAGAATGGGAAAAGAATGGAATTGGTGTTTGATTGTCATAATTACTTAGAGGAGAAGAAGCTGAAGTTAGCTATAGTGGAGTTCACTGGATTATGTCATTATTTGGTGGGATCAGTTGGTGACTAGCTGTAGGAAGAATTTTGATAGGCCGATTGAGATATGGGGAGAGTTGAATGCTTGTATGAGAAAACGGTTTGTACCGGACATTATTATCGGGGACCTTCATCAAAAATTACAAACTCTTTCTCAGGGGTCTAGGAGTATGGAAGATTACTATAAGGAGATGGAGGAGGCGATGATTCGAGCGAACGTAGAGGAGGATCGGGAGGCCACCATGGCTAGGTTTCTGAATGGTTTGAATAGGGACATTGCCAACATAGTAGAGTTACAGCACTATGTGGAATTGGAGGACTTGGTGCGTGTGGCTATGAAGGTGGAAATGCAACTTAGACGAAAGGGGATAGCGAGGTTTACTACGGAACCCAAATGGAGTGGTAGTGATAGGAATAATCGGGTGAGAAGACCAGGGGAAATTTTGAAATACCTAGGGTTAAGGAGGAGGTGAATAAAAATAAACCAAACATCGAAAATCAGGCTGGTAGGTCGAGGGATATTAAATGCTTCAAGTATTTAAGTTCGGGGCATATCGCTTCACAGTGTCCAAATGGACGGGTGATGATTCTTCGAAAAAATGGAGAGATTGAGTTGGATGATGGAAGTGGGAGTGACAACATGCCTGAGTTGGAGGATGTTAAAAGTGAAACTTGTGTGGAGTACCTGGTTGCGGAGTCATTAGTAGTGATGTGTGCTCTTACTACACAAATGAATGTGGGTGATGGGAGCAGCAGCGGGAGAATTTGTTTCACACCAGGTGTCACATTAAGAATAAGGTGTGTAGTTTGATAATAGATGGCGGGAGTTGTACGAATGTGGCTAGCACGATCCTTGTAGAGGAGTTGGGGTTACCTCCTATGAGGCATCCACAACCATACAAGTTGGAGTGGCTGAATAGTTGTGGAGAGGTACGGGGGGCCTTGGTGAACTTCAGCATTAGGTGGTATAATGATGAGGTGTGATGTGATGTGGTTCCAATGCAAGCGGGACATCTTTTGTTAGGTAGGCATGGTAGTACGATAGGAGAGTTGAGCATGTTTGGTTCACAAATTGGTACAACTTTGTGAAGGATGAAAGAGCTATCACACTAGTACCTTTGACACCACATCAGGTCCATGAGGACCAACTAAAACTGAAAAGTGAGCGAGAGAACAAAAATAAAGAGCGAAAAAATGAAAGCATGAGAGAAGATAGTAAGGCGATTGAGAGTGAAGAAAAAAGAGTAGAGCAACAGGCCCACAAGAGATAAGAGCAGAGAAAAATTCAAAGTGAGTTTATATGCAAGAAAAGTCGAGTGTGAGAGGGCTTTAGTGAGCACTAACAATTCCCTCCTTAGTTTGGAATATTTTCTTTTGCAAGAATTGAAGGACCATGGAGAGATAATTCGCGGGGTGTCATGCATTGACTATCCACTTGATGCAAAGCATATGGATAAATTGGTGAGTAACAATAAGGATGGATGTAACAACGCCATGGTAATTTATCAAAGCCTTACACTTAGTTTAAAATTTGGAACAACGTCTAGGAATAGTCTTTTACATCGGTTATGTACTCTTGAACCTGTTAATGCATCGGATGATTCTTTGAGAAGAGTCAGTCCGGTGTCGCATTTGTGGAAATTTCTTGTCTATGATATGCACTTGCTACGACATGAAATCCTAACATGCCACACAGAGTTAATCACGTATAATAAGCAACTAGAGCGCATTAGTAACTGGGTGCATGAATGTCTTTACTTTAATCACAATATTCTTACATGCCTTAGGTTGGATTTATGGAATATTTTAGGAGTAAGTTTAATATCTACTGATCCCGTCCCGCATTTCAATTTGACAAGTGGTTCTAATTCGCTGATCTTGTTCAATTTAATGTTTTTATCTGTTGGTGTTTGTGTTGGTGTTGGATTTTGTAAGACATGAATTATTATACGTACGAAGCGGATACAAACTCAAAGGAAGTCAAAATTACATCCTAGAGGAGATGGACCATGCCATTCCATTGCTATGTGAGAGAATAAGGGATGCAGTGTACTTCTACTGGGTAAGTATCATAGTTAACATTTTAGACGTTGTTAATGTTGCTTCGTTTGATATAGCTTCGGATTCGAGGTCGAATCCTTTCGAAGAGAGGGGATGATGTGATCCAAATGAGGCATCAAGCGGACGGAGGATTGAACTGCGTTGAGAGGAATTCAAGGTCGGGTTCAGGGACGAGTCGAGGTTCGAAACGAGACGAGGAAGCCATGCAATCAATTGTTCGAGCCACGAAGTTGACAAGCCACGGCCAAGTTCCATGTTGGGGTCGAGGGTCAAAACGAGTTGGAAAGCATCGGAATCAAGAACCGAAGTCGGAGAGCAAAATTGGATAACCATGCGGCCGCATGGTTCTACAAGCCATACGACTGTATGGCTACATCCCGAAAGCAGCAAAGGCAAATTTTTCTTGCCAATGTGACCGCAAGACACAAATTTGGACGCGGATTTTCAGATTTTGGCAGTTTCCTTATTTTCTTAAAACTCTAGATTTTTAACATCTTTTAACATATTTTGGACTCTATTTCGTGCCTTTTAGGATTTTTAGGGTTTTCATAAATAGGTTCTTATTATTTCATTGTAAACAAGACTTTGATTAATTAATTTGAGAGAATACAATTTGGTAAGATTTATTCCTCTATATTTTTTAGTGGTTTAAAGATCTAGCTTTGAACTTATCAAAAGGAGATCGCGGTCCTCTTGTGGCGTTCCCACTTCAACGGGTTAGATTTCTTCGTGTAATCTTGGTTCTTGATACGAGTTGAACAACGGATCGAGTTGATCTTTGCACGATGTGATTTCTAATTTTCTTGGGTTTGTTCCATCTTGTTAGTGGGTTCCCAAAATCGCTTCTTGGTTGGGTTCACATCAAATCATTAAAAAAACAAAAAGAAAAGGATAAGTTCTTAAAACATTAAAATGGGAACTTTCTTCTTAAAAGTATCAACCATATTCGATCTGAAGCATGTTCACATTGACTCAGATGTAGACTCTAAGAAAAATATATCCAAAGTTAAAGAGGGTAAACTTTCAGAAATAAAGAATCATGCTCACAGATTGCCTTCTTAAAAACTAGCAAGGTTGACCCAGCTACCAAGATTGCCTGGTCAACACTTAAAATAAGCCCCGCCCCCAAATGGAGGCAAACTAAAAACTACGCCCCCAAATGGAGGCAAACTAAAAACTATGCCCCCAAATGGAGGCAAAAATAATTTATCAGGATGTGCACATCTAATCTAGAAAGATGCGCGGAATATTAGAAAAACATACTTGGAAACTATTCAAAAGTGAAGAAGGCAAGTCTTTTGACATTATCGCTAAAATAGTGGGACCCACCAAATCCTATTTAGGGGAACCTGAGGTACACCTAGGACTCTAAAAACAATGCAAGCCTCAAAAACACAATAGAAGCCACAACATTGATGTAGCACTCATGCTTCACATTGCCTCAATGAAGTTACACAACGTCCATGGACATAAGGTGAAATTTAGAATGCAAGAATGCAAAATATAAAGCATTAGGCAAGCAGCAGAAACTAAGAGGACATGCAAGCAACTGCTATATCAGTTAATATTCCATAGCACATTTTTACACACATTTTGATAACCCTATTTGTCCCCATTATTTTGATAGACCCTTACTTTTCAGTTTCTAATATTTCATGACAATGTAAAATTTTAATAATTTCCTGCCTTAAACTGAACTTGGGATTCTTAAGAAACTACTAGTTATATTTATGCCCTTCGCTTATAGTGTAAAGTTCTCCGCTAATATTTCCAGATACAAGGAAACCATGACCAATATGAATTATCTAGTTCTTAAAAATTACTTTTTGATTTCTAATATAATTTTGGTGATTGAAAAACACAATGAATTTGATTTCATGGGTGCCAATAAATGTGAAAATCTTGATTCACAGTAACTTGTAATTCTCAAGACTCAATTCCTACCGGTCACTACCTGTTTTCCACCATGTCAAAATGCAGTAAATTGGAAATAAATTTTCCACCGCCTTTTCTTTTCTGTTGGTAATTTCGAAGCACCAGCTACTCGTGACTAAACTCTGGGCCTCTTAGTAACACTATTTAACCATTTGGAATAAGTAACAATTTCAAGGACATGAATTGTAGCACTTGAAAATATGGTGTCTTGCTACTTGCCCATCTCATATCAAGTACAAGTGGAAAGAGCAGAGTCATATTGGTATGCACTTTTTTTCCCCAGTGTTGAGTACGAAATGATCATTCTTAAAAAAAAAAAGGTACCATTTAATTGCTAAAAGTTTGTACATGCATCTGTATCACTGTATCTGCTAACTATTAGTTTTGTCATTGCAACTATCGTTTGCTAAAATTAGTACCAGAAAACAAAATTCATTTTAGTTCAATCAATATCTTATCCATTTAATATGAAAACACACTAAAATATCTTCAGCTTATGCAATAAAATCTTCCCAAGACTAACTTTTTATTTGAATGATTATTGCGGATTGATAAAATTTAAGAAATTTTGGCCAATTATCATCCATACAACAGTATTTCACCATCCAAAATAGATAGAAAAATGCTTCCCTCACCACAACAAAATAAAGCTAAACATTAAATGCAAATGAAAAGAAAGAGAGTGGAAAATCAGCTTTAAGTCCTGTTTGCATTTATATACAATATATCCACTACAATATACAATAATCATATTATTGAAGCCAAACAGACTGGAATTCCCACAATTTACAAATAGTAAAATTTAGTAGTTATAAACTTAATCAATGAAACCTGTCTTTCGCCAAACAGCATTGCGCACCTGCCTCAGATCTTGCCCTTTCAATGTCCGACCAGCGCCTTCTAGGACCGAGCTCGCCAATATGGGTGAATGCTTGGCTGCCACCATCTCGTGTGGTGGAACAACCTCCGCATTCCCCTCTTCCCCCTCCTCCTCCTCCTCCTCAACGTCGTCAACCACATTGAGAAACTCATTTCGTCTCCTTTGCATTGCCGCCGATAGTGTTGGAACATTCACCGGTGCCGATTGATGGTAAAACCTTATCTTATCTGTCACTGGCGGGGGCCTTTTCGGAAGTGAGGGGATCATAATTCGAGACGAGGATGACGAGGCAGGAGAAGAAGAAGTCGAAGACGCAAGTGACGCGGATGTGGATGCCTTGTGGTTGAAAACCACACCGGTGTCAGTGTTCGATCGGGTTTTTAAATCTCCAATTCCACCGGGTAGGGCTGCTAATATGCCAAAGTGATTATGATTATGAACTTGATGTTCGATTTGGAGCTCGGAACCGGAGTCGGATAGGAGGCCTCAGATGGGATGTCGAAGATTTCATGTTCGGTAAGCTCAAACGAGGGTGTAGAGGATGTGGTGACTGGGGATTGGAATAATCCGAGGAATCCCTGGGAGGATATGCTGTGGTGGTACTGGTGGTTGCGGGCCCGGGCGCCGCCGCCGAATTTTGGTTCCATTTCCATTTGGGTGTCTGTCTGTGTGGGTTAGGCGGTAGAGTGAGGTGGAGTTGATGGCGAATGTATATTAGTCCAATGAGGGAGGAATCACCTGCACTAGTAGGTATTGCAGTTGCAACAACCTATGCTTCAAACAGTTGTACGTTCGGGTTTCCAGAATCTGTTCAGGTAGAAGGTTGACATTAATGTCAAAAGTACAAGAACTCGATGCGATTTCATATATAATAAAATAAACAATCATGTCATATGAACAGATTGAATGGCAGAATTTATAACAAAACCACCGGAATAATGGGCCTATCGTGTATTAAAAAAAATCTGCAGGATTCACATGTGAGTGGTCTATTGCATTTGTGTTGATTTTGCTTCTGTACGCAACACAGAAAATAAGAAGGGTCGCGACAGTCGGCAGGCGGTGACCTTTTTGACACTTCGTTTCTAGAATTGATACTGACTCACAGAGAAGTCACAAATGGGCCGGCCCACATACAGTTGCCAATAATGTAATGTTATAGATTGTGTTGGGCTTGGGCTTCGATGGACCGGCGTTTAATATACAGTAAAATTACCTAAAACCCTAGTTTTCAAATTTACATATCTAAAATAAGGGGATGAATTTTAATTTTCAGAAATCGGGTGGTAATTATGTTTTTTTAAATTAATAAAAATATATTTATTATATCAACTAAAATCACTGACTCAATTAATATGCACCGTCCACGTACAATCATTCAAACTCTCTCTCTCAGAAAACCGCTCTTCCAACACGAAATCCACGCTGCCATGTACATCTTTCTCTCTCTCTCTACAGTAGCACTCACGTCTCTCTCCTTTTCTACCATTTTCAACCCCACAACTCACAATCGCCGATATTATCGTGGGAAATTCAACTGCAATAGCTATATTATATTTTGGTCACCGAAAAATTAGTTGATACGTGAATTCACAAATTTGTATCATATTCATTCATAAATTATTTTTTGTTAGTCAAAAATAATAAAACAATCCACGTGACAAATAGAGTACATACGTGATAATGACGTGATAGACACTTCACAAGTTAATTACTCAAAACTGGTATTTAACACAACTCGTTTCATGTCGAAGTTAGGTTTCCTTGTCATTAGATTATCTTACCTTTTCTCTATAAGCTAAAATACTAAAATTATATAGATTCTTCTGTATTTGTTCTTTTAACAAAACTTTAATAAACAACTTGAATTCAATACTGTATTTCTCAATTTGTTTAGTAGCATTGGATCAAGTCGTCACTTCAGTGACATACAATTCATGGTTGGATACCTAAATGTGCTCGAAAAATATATTAAACGTGACTAACACTTTAAAAGCAAGCTGAATTAACTTAATACAGAAAATTGGGTATAAATCAGGGGAAATCTCAGATTTTTATTCAATAATCAAACAAATCTAAGAACAGAATAAAATCAAGATATACTGTCTGAAATAGGTTTAAATTTTCTGGCTGACATATTTTAGCTAGGCTTTGCTTTATCAATATTACACCAGAAATTTTATTGGAACAGCTTTGACATAAATTTGCTTAGAATGCCAGGAAAATAATGAAAAAGAATGAGAGAAAGCACAATCACATTTTGCGAATCGACTGGATGATTCAGACTAGGCCTTGAGTGCAAGACCCGCCTTGAGCTTCTGGATGGTAGCGACATCAGTTTTAAAGGACTTGGCAAGAACCATGTCATCCACACCAGTGGCAAACAAAGTTGTGGGAAGTGAAGCTGTGCCAGCATTAGCACTACCAAATGCAGAAACCGCGACGGCAAGTTCTTTGGGATCAGCATTGTACTGATAGTGCACCAGTCCCTTTGGAAACACGAAAATATCCCCGGTTTGGAGGGTTTGAGTGAAGAGTTTGTTAGCCGTGTCAACAAATCCAACCTCAAGAGAGCCTTCTACAACAAACAAGAGTTCAGCAGCACGTGGATGCGTGTGAGGGGGATTAACTCCACCAGCAGGGTACTGCAATAACGCCATTGAAACACTCTGGCCATCCAGGGCAGAGAATTCAACCTTGCTAGCTTTTGTTACCTTGAAATTTGGTGGGGTTGAATCAAAAACTCCACGCAGGCCAGTGAATGTAAAGAAATTTCCATCTGGTCCATTGACATTCGGTGGGACTATGAAGTCGGATAAAATATCCGGATCACTTGCTTGGACCATCCAAGAAGTGGCAAAGATGGCTAGAAAGCCAAGTAAGTATGAAGCCATTGTAATGGTAAGTTGGTTCAATGAAGGCAACGATGCAATGAGGCCACTCGGTATCGAGATAGTTATTGTGATTTGTGGAAACTCGAGTACTTCTCATTTATAGTGTTTATTGTACAACAGGCTGTATCCTGAACAATCCAAGTTGCGGTTAGATTGGCCGGCCATGCCTTGATCTTCACTAAATACATATCCTTCAATTTTATTAAAACCAGGTATATCCACATTTTGTGCTTTCCTTCTACAAAGTTAATCTAATCCTTGGAGTATTTTATTTGTCTCTTCCTCTCCAGTCCATATACTTTCATCCCCTTGGAGCCTTTAATTTAATTACACGTTTTTTGCTTTCATATTATGATGAAAATTGGGTATAATTTTCCTACAAATCAAGCCTGCACAAACTCCCACCACAATTCAAGTTAATATTTTGCAGTTTCAACAACAAACTGCAACATTGTTAGATACAAAAATAATAAAATTGCAGCCAATAGCATAGTCGGATCGAAAATTGACGCTCATTTCCATCCCAGATGGTGAAGTTTTGGCAAGGAAAAGAAACAAAAACGTGTGGAAACCTAAATATTAAAACTTTTTTACACCATGAAGATATTCTAAGAAACTTCATTAGCCTAATAGTGCAATAAAACAACTCCAATTACAAGAAAGTCATTTGGTAGTTTAATGCAGCCTGTCATCTACTCAGCAGGGCTTTGGAATGTACGACCCTTTAGCCCTTATCACAATATTTTCAGCTCAACTCCTATAAGAAGGCCTAGCTTCGACAAAATTGAATCAAATTCATAGCTCTATCCATAAGATTACAATTGTATCAATGGCTTATAGCAGAAAGCTACTCTTCCTAGCAGTGGCTTCACTGGCCATAGTCCAATTGGCTGTGGCTGGAGATCCCGATATCCTGACAGACTTTGTATTGCCAACAAATTTGACAACAGTCGATGGAAACTTCTTTACATTCACTGGGATGAGAGTCCTTGTCGGGGCTCCACCTCCTCCAACTTTCAAAGTCTTGAAAGCAAGCATGGGAGAATTTCCTGCTCTGAATGGACAGAGTGTTTCCTATGCTGTCCTCATCTACCCTGCTGGTACTGTAAACCCCGTTCACACTCATCCACGGTCAGCTGAGCTCCTCTTCCTTGCTGAGGGTGCTCTCGAGGTGGGATTTGTGGACACGACAAACAAGCTATTCACTCAAACACTTCAGCCTGGTGACCTCTTTGTGTTCCCTAAGGGATTAGTCCATTTCCAGTACAATGCTGATGCCAAAGTTCCTGCTTTGGCTATCTCTGCCTTTGGGAGTTCAAATGCTGGAACTGTCTCCCTTCCCAACACTCTGTTCAACACAAGCATTGATGACAATGTGTTGGCTCTTTCTTTCAAAACTGATGTCCCCACCATTCAGAAGCTCAAGGCAGGCCTTGCACCCAAGAACTAGATTATCAATATCTCCATGGTTTAATAGTCTAAGTTGAAACTCTGAGTCTTGTTCTTATTTGTTTGTTTTAACTTTCATAATAAGTTTTTGTACTTGTCAATGAGAAGGAAAGAACTCATATTATCATTTTAACATTCAAAGCATTTTTGAAATTCTTGTAATAAGAATTATATAATAAATAAAAACGATATTTGAACAATTTGGTCTTGTATATATTGAATAATAATTGATTGTTATTGAAAAAGTATACAATGCATTTGAATTTAAAGGCAAAACAATTTCCTGATCCTATTAATATAAGGAAACTAAATTTTTAAAAGAAATAAACTAAAATTCTAATCTAAAATAAACTAGAAATCATAATCTAATCAATAAAAAAAGAAATTTCATTCTAAACAAAATATTAGAATAAAAAAAATAAAACTTATTACAATTAAATATCTTATTATAAATATATAATCTTAATCCTATTTAAAATAGGATTGTCCTACATCAATTTCACTAAAATATTCTCGACGTAGAGAATTACTATACTACAATGGTAGTATAAACCATTAAAGTTACAAATTCTAGTAATATCATATCAATCATGCCGTCAACTATACGTAATCACACTTTCAAAACATGGCTTAAGAAACACAATAAATTGAGAAATATGAACAAAAATATAATATTTCTTCCGTTTTCAATCTCACTTGGTGCTATTGAGGACCTATCATACTTCATTTAGGGCCGCCACCTTAGTTTCCGTGCTACCTAGGTCACATATGTTTCTCTATTTGATGTGGCACGAACAAAACATCAACTTGACTTGGCATGATAGCTCGTCAAGAACATCCAAAAACTTGATCAAATCAAAGTCCAAATAGAGAGCCTTGGTACAAAAACTATTTTAAGGGTAAGTAACATGAGTAGCCCAAAAAATCTCAACGTGACAACTCGTCTTAGAGTGAGAGTGTGTTTGCAAACCTTGGAAAACGTCTCAATCCTACGAATAATGTTATTCATTACCACTGGAGTTCAATGAAAAGTCTTTCTAAATGAATAATTTGCAAGGTTTGACACTCAGAGTCTGTTTGATACGGTTTAAAATCCAATTAAAATTAAAAATATAGCCGTTATTGGGTCTCACTCATCTAATAAAAGTCAACTATAATGGCTAGTTTTTCAATTTTAATCTATATCAAACACCCTCTTAACTTGCATCCAGATGAGGACCATAACAACTTTACTGAACCAAAAGGGTTCAAATGAGTAGAATGTTCTTTCAACATCCTACTAAACACCAGACAACACGTGGATACGAATATTTATCTCTTTTGGAGTCCTGTGAAATACGACCATGTGACTTTGGATTTTCTAACTCTTCCATGCAATCAACGGGCTGAGTGCAATTCATAGTTACTTTATTGTTGGTGGGATTTCATGTGTGATAAAACTTTCGATTCCAAGGGACGTTACTATATCGCTTTCCTTAAAAGAATATTTGTTCCTCACCAATAATGAATGCATAGGAAATACTATATGTCTCCATGATACAATGAAACCACTTTGAATGTTGTTGGAGTTAGTGTACATAAAGAAGACCACCAACTCTTACAACTGAACACCAAGAACTTGATAATCTTGTACAAGAGTCTTTATATTCTACTCTGTGGTATAACAGAATTAAATGTTTGAATTTCCAAATGCAAAATGAAGTTGAAAAAGAATGCAAGAAACTGTAGGAGGAAGAGAGACCAAAAATGATATTTTACAACTATTTCATATGTGAAACCAAAGTAAAACCTAGCCCCTATTTTGCTCCCATTTTCAAAAAATTATTTTCAATAATATATTTCATGTCATTGAAAACTTTTCAATCACACATGTTAGAATTTGGATGTGATATGAATTCTTTGTTGAAGATAATTGGAAATTCTAATTAAAATGTACATTAAGAAGAATCATATTTGGAATGCAAGTGTAAAATTCTATTCAAGTTTATTTGACAAATTCTAGTTGAAGTTCTACTTAGAAGCCAATTGAGAGTAGGAATTTGTGTCGGACTTGAAGAGAACTTTGGGATGAAGTAAATCAAAATTTTTGGAGTGAAGGACCTGAGAGTGGGCTCATGACGACATCGTCACTGCGCCGCGATAATTTTGGTCTCACGCTGCTGTTTTGGTCTCCTTTTCCGTTTCGAACTCCTTTTTGACAGTTTATTTCATCTACAACTCTACTATAAAGGTTTGAATGTTCCCTATAATATCATTGGCAATTTGTTAAAATTTAGTGAGAAATTAGAAGTGGTTAGACAAGTCATAAAGACATAATATTTGTATTATATCTCCATATTATAATAAAATCTCAATTCTCAACAATTACATTGTTCTTGTGATCAATTACTTTATATTGTAGTTTAATCTCTTATCTTTTCACAACAAACTAGCATTAGAGCATTCAAGTTTTCATAACAATACATTTTATCAACTTTTATCAGATTTCACTAAAGAATTGATTTTTAACTAAATAAACACGGGCTTGATCTATTTATAGATTCTTCTTATATTCGTTTACATAGGTTACAACATTTTACAGGTCTTTTGGAGTTGAATTACATCAATTAAAATCTTGAAATCAACTAGTCAAAAACAATTCAGAACCTAAAAGACATCATTGTGTCACTTGGTAAGGCGGGTGTGGCCATGCCAGACTTGCACGATAGCTGTAACGCCCCGAGTTCCGTGAATCCGAAGTGCTACGTGATTCTTATATTTCGCGAATTTCTTAAAT
>CAIGRL010143278.1:0-12415 GCA_903798325.1 Fraxinus xanthoxyloides
AAAATATAGAATTCTAATTAAACTCGAAAAATGCCAAAAATTGAAGATCTCGTGCCGATTTTGTTCTATCCGTGGTCTCATCATTGATCCATCTTGTTCTGTCTTCCATGTCCAATATGAAACTTGTTTTTTTGCTTGTTGTGGTTGATGTTTCATCCACTGAGCTTGAACAAGTAATCACATGGCTTTTTTTGACCTTCTTTGCTCGTGACCTTGTCATTGGTCCTTCGTCCACGATCAACGGGTCATTGTCCTTGCTAGTTCCCGTACCATGCTTCTCATCATTCCCTCCATCTTTAAAACGACTCGTACTTGAATCTCCACCTGATTAAACAAGTAAAGATCATAAACATTGAATGTAGCATAAATGTTATACTTACCTCGAAGGTCCAATTTTTAGGCATTGTCATTGATATTTTCGAGTACCTGGAACGGTCCATTTGCAACATTGGATTGCATGACTTAAATAATGAAGAACATGAAGAACGAAGATGAAGATTCATAACAAAAACAAACAAGGAATTAAATGATATAACTTTGATTTTTGGAACCCAAGCTTTGATACCAACTGATACGAACTCACGTAGCAATTGAAATTACAAAACTCACACCCAAGAAAGCCAAGAATCAAGTTTGAAAGTTTGACCCAATAAATTATTGAACCAAAGAACCAAGATAATTGCCAAAAATATCTTGACCCAGTGACCACAAAACTTAATGAACGTCACAAGAATTTGATTCTTGATAAATTTGAAATTAATTTAATGAAGAATGAGTAGAAAGCAATATATTTTGCAATATTATCTCTTAAATTGTGCATTTTTACAATAAAGAATAATCCTATTTATATGGAATTCGTAAAACCAAGTTAAAAATAGAATTACACCTAAAGCATATAAAGAAGGTACCATAAAAGAATTTTAACTAAAATAGAAGTCTATGCAAAATTTGGAAAAAATGCGTCAGAATTGTACTATATAGCCACATAGGCTAATGGCTTTTGGTCGCATAGGCCAATCACCAGCCTTCAACTGAGTTTTGGTAAGGGGCTATGTGGCCGCATGCTTAGTTACCATAAGCAGTCGCATATGTCTTCACTTCAGTTTCCTTATTCGCAACTCAAACCAAGTTGATACATCTTGTTCTGTTCTCTATGTCCATATGAAACTTGTATTTTTGCTTGTTGTGGTCGATGTTTCATCCACCTAGCTTGAAGAAATAATGTCATGGCTTTTTTGACCTTATTTGCTTGTGTCCTAGTCATTGGTCCTTCATTTATGTCAACAGATCCTTGTCCTTGCTAGCTCCCATACCATGGTTCTCATCATTTTCCCCCTCTTTAAAAGATCCATCTTCGAATCTCTACTTGCATCAAACAAGGAAAGATCAGAAACATTGAAAGTAGTAAAAATATTATACTCACCTAGAAGGTCCAATTGGGAATCATTACTGATAGTTAACCTTTTTACTTGCATTTCCCTAGCCAACCTGAGGTTGACTAGAAGGGACTCGTATTCTGTAGCATTGTTGGTAGACTTAAATCTAAATCTTATGGTACAATCAACCTTATGCGTTTCTAGGATGACTAAAACTATCGCCGCCCAGGATCTTGTGTGTCTAGAGAAACCATCAACAAAAAGGTTCTATCTGGGGGGCTTGCCGGGTTCCGTTTCCTCTTTCATTTTTGGAATATGGGTGAATTTTGCCACGAAATCTGCTAAGGCTCGGCCTTTAACGGTGGCTCTTGGTTTGAGCACAATATCGAACTCACTGAGTTTTACAACCCATTTCACCATCATTCCTGAGGTATCAGGTCCATACTTGAATAGGAAGCTAGTCAGCACATGTATGGTGTGGGCTTGGAAGTACTGCCTCAATTTTCAGGAAGTTGTTACCAGGGAGAGAGCCAACTTCTCCATGTCTGGATATTGGGTCTTTGCTGCTAAGAGGGCTTTGCTAACATAATAAACGAGCAACTGGTGATCATATTCTCATAAGTACGATCTGATAACGTCGGTAGTCACTGTCAAGTACAATAGCAAAAGCTCATCATTCTTAGGCTTAGAGAGAAGGGGAGCATGTCCTAAGGGAATCTTCGACTCTTTTAAGGCTAACTCGCATTCTTCCATCCATTAAAATTTGTTTCCTCTCTTATTACCTTAAAGAAAGGAAGACATTTATCTGTTGCTTTTAAAATGTAGCACCTCAATGCTGCTATGCATATAGTAAAACTCTGTACTTATTTAGGCTTCCGAGGTGATCTCATTTCGATCAAGGCCCTAATCTTTTCAGGATTAGCCTCTATAGACCTTTGATTGACCATGTATCCTAAGAATTTTCCCAATGCGGCCTTGAATACGCACTTTAGGGGGTTCAACCTCATCCTCTACTTCGTAGTATACAGAAAGTCTCTCCAAGGTACTGCACATGGTCTTTTTCTCTTATGTTTTTTACCAGCATGTCATCAATATATAGCTTCATTGTCTTTCCAATGAGATTTACATATATTTTATTTACAAGCCTCTGATAAGTGGCTACAACATTTTTCAACCCGAAAGACATCACCTTATAACAATAAAGACCTATGTCCATTATGAAAGAAGAGAGCTCGCCATCGGTTGGGAACATTGGGATTTGGTTGTAGCCTGAGTAAGCATCCATGAAGGTGAGTTGTTCATGTTTGGCAGTTGAGTCCACAAGCTGGTCTATCCGTGAGAGTGGAAACCTATCATTGGGACAAGCTTGGTTTAAGTTGGAAAAGTCCACACATATTCTCAAATTTTCGTTATGCTTCTTAACAAGAGCAGGGTTAGATACCTAACTCAGATATGTTGATTCCCGGATGAAGCAGTTGTCGATTAGCTTCTTTACTTTATCTCTCAACACCTCGTACATCTCTGGACTGATGGTTCTTTTATTTTGTCGATAACCTATAGCCTTAGATCAGTTTTCAAATGATGGTAACTAACCCTTAGGTCAATGCCAATCATGTCATCATGCTTCCAAGCGAATATGTCCAAATCTTGTCACAAGAAACTTTTCGATTTCTCTTTGGTCTCCATTGACAGGTCTTTTCCAACCTACGGAAATTTGGAGAGGATTTGGGGACTACTAGGAAACTCTCTAATTATTCTAATAGGGCTATTTGAGGCTTGCAATCGATGATACGAAGGTCCAACTCATCCAATTTAGCCGATTCTTTAGCACATCCCCTTTCTTTAGGGGCTCATATTACTCCAATGATCGCCTTTCTTCGGAGACATCCACATTCTCCTTATTCAGGATCTTTCTCTTTCTCAAGGGTGTCATGCATGTTAGTATCTATTATAATTATATAGATGTCCCTAGGCTCCACTTTTTTAGGGAGTTTAGATAGCACTCTATTGCTCTCATCTAATCACCTTTAACAGTGGCGATTTTGTTTCCAGTGGGAAACTTCATACATAGGTGGTGAATGGACGTATCAACCCATAAATCATTCAATACTGGCATTTTTAGCATCCCATGGTAGGCAGAGTGATTGTCGACTACTAAGAATTCCATGAAGTGATGGGCGATCAGTGGTGATGGTCCCATCTCTACTGCTAGGGTAATTTTTCCCCTTAGAATGATGCTATTTCCAATTAAACCATATAGAAGGGAACTCATGGGGCTCAGTTCATGACCTACTCGCATTTTGTCACAAGTTTCTCCCAAGATGATGTTCATCAAGCTTCCATTATCTACCAACATTCTTTTAAGGCCATTTCATTCTACGATGCACCTTACTACCAGGGCACACAATAGGGATAGTGTAGTTCAGATGATCATCTTGCATGAATATGATGGGTTGCACCCATTTACCGGTCAAGGTTTGGCTATTGTTAACTATGAAGCTCGCCATTAGAGGGTCCATGGCCTCCCTTGCATAGTTTTCAAGGCGTTCTTGGATTCTCTCCCAACATATAGGCCTCGAAAGATGGTATCAATTTTTTGAATCGGTCCACGACTAGCATCAATCAGAGGGCTCCTCATTTGCCTTTGCCTTTGGCATTCCCTAGGTCTTTCCTCATCATTTTCTCGTCTCTGAGGTCCGTTATCTCTTCTAGGGCGCTTGGCCTCAACTCTCCTAGGCTATCAATCTTGCCTAAGAGGGGTCACATTTTCTCGCGAACGTTTGTTCCTTTGGTTATCTGGTTGGGATGTAGGGTAATATCTCTATAGTCGGATATGTTGTGGCTATAAGTGTGGTGGTATGTTCAACATAGAGGTGTTTCATCCCTATTTCTAGGTTTGAAACTTCGCCCCTATCCCATTCTTCTAGGAACATTTAGTGGTGGAGCTATTTCTGCGTCGTCTTTGTAGTAGGGTGTACCTCCTCATAGGCCAACGTGGGTACTGCATTTAAAGTTGCTGCGGCTAGTATCTGTCCAGAATAGAATTTGGTCGACAGTGAAATGTGGAAGTCCTCGGCTTGTCCTATTATGATGATCTCTCAATTTTTCATTGATGATCTCACCCATTATCAATTCTAGCAAGGCATTGTAACTAGTCAGGTCTTTATTCTACATCTCCCTCCAAAAGAGAGAGTTCATGTACAACCGCCCTCTCAGGACCATCAAGGCTTCTCTATCGATCACTTGCAGGTAGTAGGTCATCTCATCAGTAAAACAATATAGAAGACTTTCAACGACTCTCCTTACTACTGCCTCGTATCTTGAAGGTATTGTATTAGCCCTTCACCTTCCTTGCTTGTCGCGAAATGTTTGAGGAAAGCCTTTTTAAAGTTCGACCAACTTCTAATACTTCCAGCTCAAAGCCTAGTATACAATACCTGAGCCATCCCACTTAGGGTCAAGTGGAATGCTCTGCATTTCACGGTAGGAGTTGTACCTCTTAAGCTCATATGAGTTTTGAAGCTGTTAATGTGCTTTGTAGGGTCACCTCTCCCATTATATTTGAGCATTTTTTGGAATGTAAATTGACTTGGAATAGGGAATCCTTGATTTCTTGAGAGAATGACAAATTGTCTTCATCATTAGAGGTTACATGACATTTTTGGTTCAACATTATCTTCATTTTTCTGGCTAAAGGCTCATGATGCGGTTGGGATGGCCCTCCCTAATTTGTGGCCTCTTCTGTCCTCCTATCGCAGCTATTCCTAGGTGGATTCTTGGTATGACACTGTTGATGGATTCGCTTTGCCTTTCAAACTGGGGTCCTTGCAACCTATTTCTAGGTACAAAGGGGGGGCTGAACCTACCTATTTCTAGGCATTCATGGGTTTAACCGATCGAAGACACTTGTAGATCTCTAAAGCATGTTTTCTCTTTCATAATTTTGCGAAAATTTGAATGGGACCTTGTTAGTTTGGTTAATGGCATAGTTGGTGGAAGTGCCAATTTAACCTCCCTCTCTTGAGGGGTTTCTTCCCAGTCATATTTTTATGGGACATTTGGCTTTGAACTTCCTCTTCGTGATAGTAATTTCCTTGTGGGATTTGGGAATGATCAATGAGGTGAGCATTTTCTTGATCTGTATATGGGGCATGGGTTGCTCCTCTGATTTTGCATGTTCCTTAGTAGCTCTTGTATGGTAGTTTTTTGATGGGTGATATTTCTCATGTTAGCGGCCATAGCCACTTCCCTGGTGAGTCTAGCTGCTATCCTAGATCCACCTCTAGATCCACATCCTCGATGCTTGATAAGTGTATTTTTGTGCACTTATTCGGGTCATATTACTAAACTTTTGTGTCATTTTAGTATTGAATTTTACTTAACTTGGCATAATTTCATCTTATTTCAATTTTTGACTCGTTTCTAAACAATTGGAAAAGAAAGAATGATCAATTGGCCAATTGATGGAAGTTTGGAGACTAATATGTTTTTGAATTAAAGTTCTAAAATCGAAGTAATTTAATGTGGAGGACCAAGATGGAAGAAAGAATGAAGAAAATGGCTAAAATGAAAATTCGAAAAGTTTTTATAATTGGCAGCCGCCTAGTTACATAGGTCGGGCGGTCGTTCGACCCTTAACCTTAATTATAGGGGCTAATTAGAATGCTTGGGCATTCGTCCCGTTTACCAATTCGGCTAAAGAATTTTGTTTTCTTCAGAATTCAATTTCAACAAGGAAACTTATGTTTTGCCCATGATATGCACGCTTTTTGGAGATCTTTTGGGACTCTTTAGATGGACTACAAATACCAACTCTGAAAACATAATTAGGGGTAGAGAATTAATTGTAAAAGGAGGGAAAGAACACATCAAGATTTAATTTCAAGAACTTCAAGATTGAATTCAAGAATTTTCGGGTGATGAACAACCTTTATATCTTTTGCTTTTTTCTTCATAATATGTTAGACTAAATTTATTTGTGCTATGAAAACGATGAATCTTGTATTATGAATTTTTTATCCTTAAGTTTACATATTTGACATTGAAAACACATTTTTGGATATTGAATAATTTCCTTTTCTCCACAATTATTGTGCATGGTAATTTTATGAATTTGGTGGCTTATTTTATTTATTCAAAATAAGAAAAATATGTTCTACATAGTGTAAATCGCCATAGGATCTAATAGGAGATAGAAATATACCGCTATACTCTATGTGACTTCTTTATGTTAGCATCCATCATAGAAATATATGTGGGTCATATATGAGAATAAGTTTAACATTACTCGAGAGAGAGAGTTAAATAAAACAGGAATATTGATTCATTAAAATTCAATCGTGTTGTCAAAGTGTAGAACTAAAGTTAAAATTGATTATTGCATGGGAATTCGCGATCCTAGCGCGTTTGTCATTTATTAAACACATCAATTTGCATTTAGTATAATTTGCATTTGGTTTAGTTAATTTATTCATAATTGCATAAGTAGATTAATTTATTCATAATTGTGCACAAATAAATACATCATATTAATCTTGTTTTGGTTAAGTTCGCGATAATTAAAATTGAACTAATCAATCTCTATGGGACGATACTTGGACTTAAAATCCACATTATTACTTGTTAATGAATTGTACACTTAGCGATGGTTTTAATTTGAAATATACTTTCGTGAACAATGCTACTAATGAGGTCGAGAATGGACTATTGGAGCAAAATGCAATGGTTCCACTTCTTTAGGGTGTTCTCTGGCTCTCCGATGCGTACACTTCATGTTGTAATTGCTTGCACATGTCCCTTTGGATTAGTTTATGTGATGTTAGGTAGGGCTCCCTGTGGTCTTTCTGAGATAGTGTGGGCCAACTGACCTATTTGAGTTTCCAACCCCTTTATAGCTGCTGAATGACTTTGCAAGGTTGTTTCGATCTTTGCCATATACTGGTTGGTCTTCTATATAAATTTACCAAAGATATCTTCTAGAGACGATTTTTTCTCTTGCTGTTGAAAACCAGTGGGAGGCTACTGTTGATTGTTTTTGTTGTTGCTCCAGGAGAAGTTAAGGTGATTATGCTAACCTGAGTTGTATGTATTGTTGAATGCATGTTGTGTTTACATCGATAATTTTGTGCATAGTTAACTTCCTCTGTCTCTTGAGATGCCATATGGTATTCCCTACTATTGTGAACTCCACCACATATACCGCAAACCAAAAATTTCGCTTGCACTACTTTTGTTGAATTTCTCATAGTCAAATGATCTATCACCTTCTTCTTCAAGGTTGGCATCTATGCTGATAATGCTGAGAAAGTATCCATCTCATGTAGACCTGTGTGCTTCTTATGTGTGGATCTTTCGTAAGACCATAATGCATTGTTGACTGCCATTATCTCATATAGTTTCTCAACTTCATTATGTGACTTTAATGTAATAGATCCATTTGGAGCTGCATCCATCGATATACGACATGCTGTGTTTAAACCAGTTGAGAAATATTGAACTTGCAAATTTTTCTTAATATCGTGGTTAGGACACTTCCTGATCAAGTCCTTGAACATTTCCCATACTTTGTGAAAACTCCCTAATTCATCCTGGCAAAAAGTAGATATCTTGTGTCTTATTTTAGTTACTTTTGTTAGTGAAAAGTATTTTGTGACAAATTTTTGTACAAGATCATTCCAGGTCCTAGTGCTTCCAGCGGGTAGGACATCTAACCATTCTCTTGCTCCATCTCTGAGTGTATGTGGGAAGAGTCTCAATTGATTGCTTCATCACATATTCCATGGAAATTGTAATTTTATTAGATGTCCAAAAAGCTTGAGATGTGATTGTGTGGATTCTTATGATGTTTCCTATAAAATGATACTCCAATCTGGAACAATAAAATGATTTTTGTCCTTAGTTGAAAGTTTGGTTGCCCAAATGGAGGATAAACGATGCTTGATTGATTTGGTGGAACAAGTGGTGTGATGAATTGTCCAAATGGTAAATCATCTTCATCAATCTCAACTGGTTGTTCAACATGTGTCAGTTGCATTTCTCTGTTCTATTATGCCATGATGTTCTCTCGTTGTTGCATTCTCTGATTGAAAGTGCGTTCAATTTCTGGATTAAAGGGTACTAGATTACCAACACTCGAACTCCGCATGCAAGGACACTTACAATGATAATGAAAACAAAAACAAAAAAATTAAATCAAAACTAGAATTAATTAAAAATTCAAAGCAAATAAATTAGCCCCAGGAAACAGCGCCCAAAACTTGTTCGTGAAATTCCGCAAGTGTATGAATCGTGACAAGCAATAAGTGGATTTATTAAGCCTGAATATCGTCCCATAGAGACTACTATCTACTATAATTTTTTTAAATTAACATAACTTCAATTTATATTATAATGGTAACTAATGATCAACTCAAATTTAGTTTTCTAAACCAAAGTTATAATTAATTAAATAACAAGCTCAATTTAAAACTATAGATAAGGTTATGTGATTAGGTAGTTAGCATTTTCGATTTCACTTAAGTCATTTAACATACATCTACTTCCAACTCATTGAGCCATCTTTTCATACGTGCTAACGATTGAATTAACATATTGTAGTTAGTGATCTCTCTCAAGCAACACTAATCCTATTCATATTCCCGAAATTATTACATCTCTATATAATTTTACACACATATGAACGTATTAATATATAAGAATTCAACATGTATCGCATAGCCTATAATTATCTCTCGATCTCTTCTAATGCCTATTTTAATTATTGTACGAGTCAAAATTATACACTACCTCTCGGTCTTAGTATTATCCCTAAATCAATCAATTATTGCTCACACAATTGAAGCATTAAACACACAATAATTAATTAACAGGTATTAAAGTGGCATGCAAATCTTTGATTAAATATATAATAAAAACTTTAAACTACATCCATCCTAACATTAAAATTATTTAATCACTCATAAAGTTGAAATTAAACACTCAAAAGTGGAAAGACATCACCCCAAATTGACGAAACATGAAGCTGCTCCTGTGTATATATTTTTCAATTTCAGCCCCCTTTTTTTCCTCCCAGCCGTAATGTTTGACCTTTTCTTCTCCTCTTTCTCTTTCTCTCTGTTTTCTCCTGTGTGTATATATTTAAAAACAACAGCCCCAGTCTTTCCCATAGAATCTACCGCCCTTTCCCTTTTCTTGCTTCGGTCTGTACGTATATATAATATATATATATTACAACCTCCATTTTTCTCCCATAAGCTGTCGGTTTTCCTTCTCTGCATGTACGTGAACAGGTGTATATATAGGGCCTATTTGGTACGGTTTAAAATCTAATTAAAATTGAAAATATAGCTGTTATTGGGTCTCTCCCGTCTAATAAAAGTCAACAATAACGGCTAGTTTTTCAATTTTAATCCGACTTTAATCTCTACCAAACACCCTCATAATGATTTCAGCCCCTATTTTCTCCCTAGAAGCTGCTGCAATTGCTCTCTTTCTTTTCTATATAATTGCCGACCTCCTTGTTTCTTTCTTCCGTGGAGCACAACTCATATATATATAATATAGCAAGGCAAGCGGGCCTCTTTTCTCCCTTTTCAGTCCAATGTTCTCTTTGTCTATATATTAAATCTCGAGTCACCAAATTTTGAATCTAATTAGAATCTATCTTTTCCCGTACTTGACAAGTTATGATCTTTATTTTCAGGAATAGTATGACCCACATCAATTCTTCTATTATGTGACTGATGCTCTCTAAATATTATATTCTTATAGTACACTCAAAATCTTATCATGCCAAATGTTATTACATTTAGCTTATCACTTTTAGTAAGGTCAACAACTATAGATTTTGATGACACGATCTATCAGATTTTAGAGACACTTTTATCCTCAATCAATGCACATTTATGCACATATACAATTTTGCTTTAACATAAATTAACGTATACGATAGTTCAACGTTATACACGGAGTCAAAAGTTCACTATGTTCCCAATCATCGTCCGCAATCCTATTGTTTCATTATCATAAACTTAATTTCATAAGCAAAATTTCATAAATTCCAATCGAGAATTACATTAATTCTTTCAGCTTAAAAACTCCCACTCAATTGGTGAATCAAAATAGTTATAGATGAGATTTTCTCTAAATCTTTCCATCACCAAACTATCACTCAACTGACAATCAATAGATCTAAGTTAGAATCTCACCAATTCTATTCATAACAATTCATGAATTAACAAATATCGTGTAATACAATAAGGTAATTTCATAATGTGCAGTAAAAGCATAAATATGCACGTTTATCCAATTATGGCTAATATCATGGTATCACAAAATAATTCTTTCATACAATAATTCTAATTATAATCGAAGAATAAAACTCACACCATTTAAGTTTTATTATACATACTTTCAACCTCGCTTTAATTTATGTTGCAACTCAATCTCAACAAATGGGAAGTGATATCAGAACTCTCATATTCTGCTTATCACAAAAATAAAATAAAAAAAATTGTCCCAAAAATATTTACGTGTTTCATTACGTCATACTCCAAATACATTTATTAATTTCAATAAGCACATAACTTTTCGATAAATTCTATAGCTTTTGCTTTTCTAACCTTCCGTCTAAGGATGCTATAAGTGTACATAGATCCAATAATATCTGATCAAGCACAAAAATTGGAAACAAGTTATAATGGATCACATAACCTAATCAAACACCAACACAACTCATAAACATATATAAAACGTGGTATTTTAAATACTTTTAGAGCGTTTTTCTTTTTCCAAAAAATAAAATAAAATTAGAGCAATTCAAAAAAAAAAATAGCTCACACTAGCCAAATATCATTCAATAAATATTCTTGATTTTAAAAAAATCAGAATTTACTCAAGTTATAAAAATATTTTTAATACTTTTAACAAATTTATTTCAATCATTAAGCACAATTTTTTTTTTTTAACCATCCAACTATTAATTTCCTTATACTGAAAAATCAAGAATAATTCAAGGACCAATCTATAGTTTTAAGAACTAAAATTGAGTTCCTCACGCGACCTCACTTGCGGGACCAATCTGGAATAATTTTCTTAAATTAATATAAAAATGGCGCGTTAGTGCCACCACGTCGTTCTCGAAAAAACTTTTCAATTGATCATTCCAGCTAATCTCAACATTCTGAGTTCATTTGTGTTGTCAGATTTTACAAAATCAATGTTTAAGGCCACGTTTGGGACAATAACAAATCTGTCAAGAGTGAAAATGGGAAAAAAAATTCGAAGTTTTCAAAATTTTAACTCAATTTCGAGAAATCATAACTTCTTCATTTTAAAGTCAAAATTAATGATCTTTATATCATTGGAAATGCCTTGAGAAGATTTATCCAACCAATCAAATGGGAAGCATAAAACATCGTGCATAAAAAGTTATGATATGATGAAATTTCGGATTTTACCAATTTTCATGCAAAAAGTCAGATTTGCATCCAAATTTCGGGAGGTCATAATTTTCCATTTCAAGACCAAAATTAATGATTGTATTACATCGATGGAAATGTCTCGACAAGATCTATCCAATTATACCAAACGAGAAGTATGAAACATAGTGTAGAAGAAGTTATCATGTGATAAAGTTCGGATTTTACCAATCTTCTCGTAAAAATTCATATTTACATCCAAATTTCAAAACCTTGTAACTTCTTCGTTTTAACTCCGAAGTTTAAGTGTTTTATATGATTGGAAAGTTCATTAAAATACATTTCTAAAAATTCTGATTTTACTGCATAATTATTAATATATAGAAAGAAATAAATTATCAAAAGATGTCATTAAAGACCACATAAGATTTCAAAACTTTACATACAAATTCATAACTCAATTGTACTATGTAGCCCCCGTTTGATTCTCATTAAAAAATACCAATGAAGTAATTTGAAGCATACTTTAACATGAATTTCGAGTCAAGATGCTTACTTGAAATGATGAATTCAAATATCTTTCGAATGATTGAATCATCTTTGTAACGCCTCGAGTTCCGT
>CAIGRL010143304.1:0-11400 GCA_903798325.1 Fraxinus xanthoxyloides
AGGATGGTGCTCCAAGAAGGGTGTCCACGTCCCTGTTGTCCACCATGTAAAACTTATAACCAGTCCGGTAGGCGGATTCCATTCCATTTTTAATGGCTTCCCCTAATTAGCAACAACTTGTTGGATAGTGAGTTTACATCCTGTTGAACCCCAATCACCCACCCCAAACAACCCATGCAGCATAGATGGGGCAAGGACATAATTCTTCAAAAAGTAGGACACAAAAACGTGGGGAACACATTGATTTAAAACCTATAAAATTTATGTTTGTATTGCTTTTTTTGAATTTTTCACTCAAATGTTTTACTAATTAAAATTTACCTAGAGTTTATATTCCAAATCAACGAAGGCATGACATTTCCTTGACAACTCTCAAGCTCAATAAATATCAAAATATATCGAAAATATAGAAGAGAATGTGAAGTAACGCAAATAAAAAATACTTCGTGCCACATGGCAAGTTGTGAACGTGTCTGAGGCATGTTAGTATCTAGCACATGTCAAATACCGATGCGCCACCGTAAGATCATCTGTACTTTCACACGTCTCCAGACTCTTGCTGAATTATCAGTTTGAAAGCATTTACCAAATCCTAAGTTCAAAGAATATTCCATATAATTACATACAAAAAGGGTGAAAATAATGGGGATAATCATTTGGACCATCTTAATATCTCAAAAAATTTATAAATGATTTAAGTTCATAGAATAACAGACAAAACCAATATACAAAATGAATTGTTAAACCAAAAACCTCACGAAAGAAAAACTAATCCACGTTTTCTGCAATTAGAAGACATGTCACTTAAGGCATGCAATGTTACTGGTCATAAAACATGCAAATCCAAAGCCTTTTGTCCAACTTTCTGCTTCACTAATGCATCTTAGGCGCAGGCCACCAAGTTAGATTTTCATCTTTGTTGAGTAATTGTTAAGCACATTAAATCATTCCAACTCTCTATGAGCAGTAAATCAGTCCAACTCTTCAAAAATCACTTAAGCTACACTAGGGAGTTTGGAATAGTCTCATTTCTCACGGTTCAAAATTTAGATGCTTAAATCAATTCTTCAATTTCAAAGTTGTTTCCCCCACTTACTTCACCTCCCCAGATGGTGGCTATTCATCATGTCCTCTTAATGTTTAGTCAATAGAATTCCCGACTATTATAATATTAATATGTAAAATTTACGGTTCTGAAATTCCAGGATTGCAATTTCATAGTTGTTGACTTCTATTGTGACATCATTTCATCTCTAATTTTCTAGAAAGCCATCATCTGTGTTGCCCAGATAAACTGAAAATTAGAACTTCTTGGACGCACTTCATCCTCAACCAAACCCATATGTTAAGCTAAACATCCCTTAAGACACATTTTGGGCGCATTCTAATAATTTGTTTTGGGTTGAGCAACCGTGTTCTCAGAAAAGAAGTAAGAAACCATGAAATTTTGTAAATATGCAAATGAACTTTAGCATTTTGTAAATATGCATTTCACTATCAGAGTCTACAAATCAATAACTTGTTTATCTCGTCAGTTGCAGGTTATACCTTACCATCTGATATTAACTGTGTTTCAGATAAATGTCATCATGTATGCTAACCTAAATGCATTCAAACAATATCATGCCTATCAAATTCTTAGTTGTCAACTTCAATAAAGAGGATAATCTATGCAAATGAACTTTAGCATCAAAAGGTAGGAAAAAAAATCAAATATCTAAGCAGCATAACAGCATTTGCACAAGAGAAGTTGGTGAAGAAACCATTAGTGTACTTCTAGAGAACAAGAGGTAAATTAGAAAGTATCTAACAAATCTTTATATCCGGTTGCATCCATGCATAAGTAGTCAGGACTAAAAAAGTATTTAGAAAAATAGCCAGTCACCTCAGCCTCCTCCTCTGATTCTTCATAAGCCTCATCCTCCCCTCCCTGTTCATGCACTTCATCTTCTTCCTCATAATCCTGCTCTGCTTCCACATTCCTTCTATGTGATGGAGAGCCCTCATCTTCTTCCCCTTCGGTTTCATACTCAGATTCGTCCTTCTCACTGTCAGAAAAGTCCATTGACCGCCGAGATGGCAATGATGATTTACGAGTGATATCTTTTGGGCCCTGACAGTCTCAAGGCAGAAGAAATCCATTAAGCAGAATGAAGGGTTTTTATTAGAACGATCGAGGGGCAAAAGGAAAACAAAGGTGGGGTGTTCATATTGTTCAAATAACATGCCTTCTTTGCATTAATGATACGCTTCTCAGCTCGAGCTTCCATTTCAAGGTCTTCCTCAAAGCTATGGCGGGCAGAAGATCGTCGAGGTTCATAATAATCTTGTTCATCATCCTAATTAAAGGTAAACATGATATATTATAAATGTTTTCATAGAAGAGAGCAATATATTTTCCTTTGAGGCCATGGAGAGAATGCTTTTAATCTTTACTTAGATACTCAGAAACAAAACATAAGTGAGCATATCTCGTGAAAATATGTCATAATGTGCAATGCGTTGTTAGGAAGTAAACTTGAATTACAGAAATCTGACCTCATCAAGTGCATCCTCCAGAAAACCAGGTGAAAGTTGACGTTCACGGCGGATAGGTGGTGCATATTTACTTTTCACCTTCTCCTTCTTACGACTAAGGAGTGCACTAGCTCTAATTGATTGACTTACAGCCTAAGAAGTCAAAAAAAGAAGTGAAACTGAATGTCCAATCACCAGATGTCATTGCATTATTAGTAAGGGTAAATTAATACTACACCTTCTCCTTTTGCTCCTTCTCTCTCTCAGGATCAATGTCAGTGATGCAGTTCTTGACTTTGTAAACCTTTTTGTGCCGTGAATCAACAAGAGCAGTCAACAGACGATGAGAATTAGAAGTTAAGGATGAAGGCATAAACTTCATCTTGGTTAAAATTCTTCCCTGAGACTGGAGAATACCCTGCATATATGAAACAAAATATACATATAACTCATATATGAAAGACGATAATTATAGTCCATTGAAACAAGAAAACAGAAGAAACTAGAGACAAAATTTCAGATATCATACATGTAGACCTGTGGAAGCTATTGGGACGCAAAGCTTTAAATCCAAAGCCCCATAATATCATCTAACTAATGCAAGTGCGAGAACTGAAGTTACCTTTCCATGTCTGAGGAAAAGGTGTGCTTGTTCGTGTTGTGCATCTTGCTTAGATATATCAAGCACTTCATTTCCAATAAGTAACTGGAGGCTGCCATCTGACCATTCCACAAAGCGTGCATTGCTTTCAACCTACTCAAGATGGACAAATAGATATTAGAAAAATTGAGGTGCACATATTTTAATTTAACTTTCAGCAAACCGTAACGCATAACTTATTTTCAAATTTCTATATTAAATAAGAAATACACAGAATGATCAGATGAATAATCATAACAGAAATAATTTAAGAGATAGAAATCTCAGAGGTACTGGGTAAAGAGTATAGATATCAGCTTCCACAATGAAACCGTGATATGATGGAGCATTATTATATCAAATAAAATTTTGCCCAAAAATACACTGCTCTACAATCAAATTGGTTCACAAAAAATATTAGCAGACCTTGTGACACATTTCTTCGAATCTATTTTGTTTTGCAAAACAAAAACTAAACACAGATAAAGCAAAATCGTAGCAAGACTTGAAGAAATGAAGCTATTAAAAATGAAAGAATAACACACACACAGAGTAGGAACTGCATTTCTTAGACGTATATTTCATTTTTATTTTTTCAATTTCGGGCACGGTGGACTGGTAAAAATGCCATAAAATGCATAATCTGGAACTTATTTCAAATCAAGGGTCCTATATCCTTTATTTCCATGACACGCTTCTGTAAAGTATTTTGTTCCATCTAATCCTCGTAGAAAGTAAGTGGCTATCCTTTCAATGAAAAAGAAGAAAGAAAAGAAAGTAAGTGGCTACATGAGTTGTACTTAGCACTAATAGCATGAAATCACGAGGCAGAAAACTCATTATATGACCAATGCCTGACACTAAACTTCAAGTTCTAAGTATATGATAATAATTCTATCCCAATTTAAGGCATGCTCCCTGAAAAATTTCTCACGCGCACTTAGTTCATAATGATTTACCAATATCACATGCACGAAGGTGTGGGTGTATGTTGAGGCACTTGAAAGGATCATGCCCATAAAGTAGACCAGATAACCATACTCAGTTCAGTTCCAAATTCACAGGGTACTGTCTTCATTCTTTTTCATTTGTTATCTATCTCCATTCCTATTCTTTCCTCCCTCTGTGTTTGGGCGAGTATGCTTAAATGTATGCTGGGAATATAGCACCAAGCCATCTCATTGACCATTTCAAAGTCAAAATAGGCAAGCCGTCAACTTTTGTGATTCCTATGATGAGTTGGAACAGCAAGCTCATACCAATGGTTTTTATTATTATTAATGCCGGTCGATTGCTGCCCAAGCTCTTCCAAATAAATTACACTAAGCCTTTGCTCGAAAAAGCAAAATTGGCAAGCTTACTTTCACCAGATTAATAAAAATTAAACGCTCAGATCATCAACCGAAGGCAGTTTGCTATTCCTTAAGCAACAAGAAGATGGTTGAGGTTAATCCCAAATAGTAAACTGGACTACATGATGGAGAATCACTTTATGTCCATTGCCACTAAGCCTTTTCGAAAGGGAGAAACCGTAGTTCCCCAGAAACCTCAAATTCCCACAAAATAATTAAAGTTGGTGAATCATGTTGGTTTGAACGAAAATTTACATATTTCAGTGTGGATACAAAAAACTGGAAGAGGGACAAATTAACCGTGATGATATCAGACAAATTATACATTGTGATTTCTTTGAGAAACACAATTATATTAGTTGTTGAAACTGCAGGAGTGAGGTAAATATTAAATGTAAGCGGAATGTGTGAGCTGTATATTATTCTTAACGGGGGGAAATAAAAGAGCAAATGAATGTGCTGCTTGTATTTACTTCACTGGGCATGTGATGAGCATGCCCTTTAAAGCAGTCAATCTTGAGTTGCAATACTTGATCTAAGCAACTTTTGTGTTGAACTGCAGCAAATTAATTTTTTCTATGCTTTCACAAGGGGAAAAATAACTACTATAAGGATAAAACAGCTTATGAACCTATATAGACGATCATCCAAACCATTATACTAATTCAAAATTCAAATCCTAGCTTGACATTGTAACCCATCCATCATCACAATCTTCATTTAAACTAAATGGCAAACAATCACATATCATACAAATAAAAACAGTAAATTGGTAGGCATGAATCATGATGAACAGAAATGTGAAAAAGAATAAAGTTACATGATCATGCATGTGCATACATCTCAAATGGACAAATGAAACACCAAAAAATTCACTTACGGATGATGTGCCATCAGGATTTTTAACCCTCCTCCAGCGAACAATATTGTTCTCTAACCGTATTCTCTTCTTTGATCCAGATTCATCTGTGACATAAACATCTTCTTCCACATATGTTTTGGGATCAAAAGGCTTGGGATCAATACCCATTATATTCGAAACTTTGATCATATGCATCTGCAACAGAGCAATTCAACAACATTTGTCACTATAAATTTTAGATTATGTAACATCTTCGAAACTTTGATCATATGCATCTGCAACAGAGCAACATGTATCGCTATAATTTCAACATTGTGTATCATTCGTGTAGTTAAGTAGCACTAGCCACTAGGAAGTGGGAAATTCAAAATCACAATCTTAGAGTAAAGAAGCGTAGGAAATGGGGATTACATAGCTGTAGCCTCACATCAAAGAAAAACCAAACTGCAATTGAAGTGAACCAGAGACAACTCCATTGAATATAAAAAGAGACTGATATAATCCTCTAAGTTTCGATAGGATTTAATTTGACAGATCATCACAAAAACTGTTGTATCAGTAAAGCAGAAGCAACAAGTTCATATTAATTTTATATAAAGGCTCTCTCACGTGGGCAAGACATTGGGAAAAGCTAGGCATTTAACCGAGTATATCTTGACAGAATATACGAAAAGGCTAACACAAAATCATAAGTAATGGATCTGAAAGAAACCCTAGGAAGAAAAAGAAGCTATGCAAGTCAAAATTTATCTTTTACAAGTTAAACTTGTCTAAAAAGTTCCCCAAAATTCTCTCTCCATCGTTTCCTCAAGATCTAGATACAAGCAAGGAAATGTTAATTTCAATATTAATACCCTAACCAAGATTGGCCTGGTTTACGCCAAATTGCACAAATTGTGAAATCCGCTGTCTAGCTCTTTAACTGAAGTAAATGTTCAAAAGTAACCTATATGACTTTGCTACAATATTTTGTTCTGCTATACTGAAAAGGATGCTTTGGTTGTTTTAAGAGAAAAATGGGATGCTCCATGAGATCATTTTGAACTGTTAACTCCAAAATACGAAGACTGAACTGCTGTTTTGAAGTGTGAACAGAGATATACATGCACATCAACGATTGCAATCATTTAAAGCTTTTCTTAGGCTACAAGGGTACAATTGCAATCAAGGATCAGAGAAAATAGCAGATACTAAAGAGGTAAGGTATGCCACGGCTAGTAATCCTATAGAGGGGTTGTCTAACTTCATGTCTTTTCTTTCTTGTTTATTTTGATAATACACTTCTTGTGTATTCTTCGTTGATTAATAAATTTTTCTGATTACCTACCCAAAAAAAAAAAAAAAGACTAAAGGGGTAAGGCTGTAAATTTAAACAAAACTGCAGATAAACCTTGTCGGGGTCAGCTGGAGGACGACGCAGAGGAATCTCCAGTTCCAGAGGAGGACCAACAGGCTTTTCTTTGGGTCTAGCCTCAGCTTGCTCTTCTTCGGACTCATACGGGGCATCTTCATCAAGAATCAAATCCTCTGGCCGCAGTTCTTTCTCGAAATTTTCCCCTTCGTCTACAGGGGATCTCTGTATTGGGGAAAATATATTCATATATTTCACGTGTATCAAAAATTCGACAGTAAGAACCACCAAACATTTAAAACAATGATCAAGTTATTATTAGGACATCTTATACAAACGTTTTCGTCTTCTTCAATCTGATTCTGAACTGAGTACTCTTCTTGTTCCTCATCGTCGGAGTCCCCGAAAACATCACGGATTTCTGGAGCTGAGTGTAAAAGGCGATCCTCATTTTTATCATCATCAGGTGATCTACTGTGAGAGTCAAAAATTCCAGATCACTCAACAAGATCAGATAAAAAAATTTTAGAGCAGTAAATATTACAGAGAATGATTGCAGGATACATTTAATATATGAAAGATAAAGTAACTTTCTATTGCACCTAAGTTCTCTTTCCTCATTTATATCCTTCTTGTCATTGATTTCTCATTTCCATTTTCCAGCTGCACAAAATATAGATGAAGTGCAATAAATCTCTTATCAACTTCTCAAAACTTCTATGCTGCCAAGACTTTCAAAGACCTTCTCCTAAAAGGGTTCAGTATCACCATCGTACAGCATCCAATACCAACAGCAGAAAAAGAAATGGTATAGCAATCAAGGAACTCCAATAGGAATTCTAGTTTTGATAATGGACAAGTTTATCAACCTCTCAGACTACCCTTAAACCTCAAAGTTCACAATTTATAAAAATTAATGCATTTGGCTTCAATTATTCGAGAGGAAGACACTTTTAGAAAGGAGTCAACATGAGAGTTTTTTGTTATCACTAGGAAAATCTTAGGAAGAAAACAAAATGCATATTCACATTCAGTGTGGAAAAATTGAGGAATCTATAATGTTAAAAGGAGGGGAGAGAAGAAGCTATTGTGTCAATTTTCTAAGCTATACTACCAAATTATACACACGTGACCAGGTCACAGGTATGAGGAGTCATGAAAAGGAAGAGAGATTGAGCAAAATACCTATAACTTCTGGCCTGATTCACTTCCTCATCCTTGCTAGCAGTGTAATAGTTCTCCCCTGATCTTTCAGATCCACTGTCAATTGTATTGCGTCTTCTACTTGTTACAACTCGTTGGCCATATCCCTCATCATCACTCTCCAAATACCTCTCTTCACTTTCTTCCCTTTGATCACCTATTTCAACTTCCTGAGAACTCAGACTTTTCTCACGCTCACTCTCACCATGTTGAATGTCAACATCTAGTGGTTCATCCTCACTCTCAATTCCAGCCTCTCCTTCACCTTCGACTTCAACTTCACCTTCACCTTCACCTTCACCTTCACCTTCGGGTTCTGGTCCTCCATCCCCTTCATCCTGAAAGGGAAAAAGCCACAATAAGAAAGAGTCAAAACTAACAATGACAATTTTCATTATGATTCAAATTTCACGTCATGGTTATAACAAAGGAGAAATAAGTGCATATTTACTAAGTCATACAGACATCAGAACACAAAAAAATATGCATTTCAAAATTCTACAATAAAACAAAAACCATTTAAAAGATCAAAAAACATATGTCCTAAAAATTCTACAACTTTCTACAGTATCCTTTGAACAATATCTAATAGTCATCTAAACAACTTGATCCTACAAACATGAGGACATGTACACAAAGGCTAGTTCCCTAGCTATTATCACACTAATGGCACAATTATAACTCACTGTCTTAGTTCTCTGTAATATTAGGATTACAGCACAAGCATATCCAAAGTTTGATTATGAGACACTATGAAATTATACAGAAGGCAAACATGGAATACTAAAGTTTCCTTAAGTTGGCATACTAAGGAAACTTTGTATGAGTGTTCCTTGTACACCGTGTGTGGATAAAAGAAATGAATAAAATCTAATATATGAGCATCTAGCAAATCAAGACATGACCTAAATATTCATGACATCTGCGTATGACACAATGTTAGTGATGTTGGATCAATTTAAATTGAAGGAAATTTCAATTCTTCACATCTCTATCTCAGAATGCACTGAAGTTTCTGCAAGTAATCCCAAATTTAGATTTTGTTCGTGGGCTGTCAAGATGTCTTTAACGATCCAACAGTTCATTTTACATAAAGATCCTAACTGATCTGGCAGTTCTTACATGAACATAGGATGGCCTAGACTATGATCACCAAATTTCTGCCATGTTAGAGGTCAGTAAGTCAAGGAGTAGAAAGAAAAAATGATTTCATATACTCTACATGAAGTTTATGCCCAAGTTTGACTTTTGAAAGGCGTAACCATGTTTAATGAATCCAAAACTTCATATTTTGTGTCTCATATTTTGTGTCTAGACCATATGCTTTGATGCCTATTTTGCAAAAAGATTAATCTTGTATCAGTACCAAGAACATTTGAAATAAGAAAAATGAGAACCAACCAGCCAATTTACCTTTCAGTTTATCAAGATGGATAGATTTTAAAGCTATTTTTGAATGAATATGATGCCATCCTAATATACGCCTATATACATATGATTCTACATACTATGGCTTACTTGGCATTTGATTAAAAAGTTGGAAATTTAACTGTGTCAGCCTTTTTTATTTTAGAATAACACATTAAACCCTGGTGATAGCCGTAAGTAAAATTCAACTCAAACATACCCTGCTCAAACCCTAACTTCATTTTTTTCTTCAATAAATGACACAAAAAATTCACAAGTGCATAACTTTCTAATAGTTAAAAACGGGTACATGTCCAATTATATTATACACATAAAAAAAGTAATTTAAGCAAGATCTGTTTCATGCAATAGTTCATAATTATATGCTTGCTGAGATTAATATACACTAACTGTATGATATTGCCTAAAAACTCGGCGATCAATGTCACATTACATTATAATATTAATTTCACGCTCCTTTAAATTTAAAAGATTACGAAAATAGAATTAAAAATTGATTGAATTCGATGGGCAAGAGAATTGACGACAAATTTCTCTTATTGACCTAGAAAATCATCCAATGTATGTATATAAATCATCATACATATAAATTAAAATTGAATTTTTTAAGCGACAGTAAATTAGTACCGAGGCATAGTCTACTTGGCGATTAGACTCGTGCTCTGATTCAACCTCTTCCTCTTCGTCCTCTTCTTCCGATTGGTCGCCGAACAGATTTTGCATCATCTGATGCCTATTCTCTTCTCCCGCCATCTTCTCGTGTGTGCTTTCAAGAGGAACTCTGTGTGTTTGTAGATTGAAGAAACTAGGCGAGTAGGCGAGAATCAGCGTCTGAATGTAATGTGTGTGTTGTTATCGCGAGCGTGCTGGGAAATAGAAGGCGATTTGGATTATTTGGGGGCGTCTTTGGATAAGCTTAAAATTTTACTTTCACTTATTTTACTTATGAGTCAAAATTCAAAATGACCAATAAGTTAGCAAATAACCGCACGAAACATCACTTATTTTCCCTCTATCACATAATATTCCTTATCCGTTCAGATTGATGAAAAATCTCCCTGGTGACCTTTTAAGTGTGGAATGAGATATTTTTTTTTCAATTTTCTCTTTAAAGCTTTGTGAAATTACGAATATAACATCATTTTTTAATAAAATAAAAGAAGAAAGAAAGAAGAAAAAATAAAGAATTGATTAACCTTGTTTGGTACTCATTCTTATCAAAAAAATTTCTCTTTTTTCATTTCAACCACACATTTTTCAAATAAAATAATATTGTACACAAATCAAAAACTTTTCGTCACTTTTCCACCGCACATTTTCTCATCAATCACTATTCCAAAATTTTCATTCGCATTAAATGGGTGTCAAAAACAAGCTAAAATTATAGTCCCAATTTTTTCAAAAAATTATAAATCAATCCCTAGAAAATGATTAAAAATAAAAATAAAAACATGACTCTCTCCTACCTACCCATCTTCCTCCAACCCACCACCACCATCGATTGATGCACAGCCAATTTCTATACAGCCCAAGCCACCACAAGTTGAACTTTCATATGCCCTTCTTCAAAAATTTTAGCAAATTAAACAAAATAGAAGAAGAAACAAGCCTTATTTGGTGGTGATTAAGATTAGTTTTTTAATAAATTTTGATAAAAGTTGATGAAATATGTAGTTAAAAAGTTGTGGATCTCATAAAATATGTGGTTAAAATTATTTGTTGACTTTAATTTATATTCAAATTTAAATTTTAATCCGTACCAAATAATCAAGTTTATCTCCGACTTGTATTTTCGAGATCTCTGTAGGATTCGACGAAGCAATTCCACAAAGTCCTAATAAGAAATATCTCAAGACGAGGAATCGTTTGGATTCGGGGCGAAACCTTTCTCCGTCGTTGCGAAGAAGATTTAGATGAATTTTTTAAAAATTATAAATTATAAATAGTTTCGTGAATTTGAATAGATTTCCACAAAATCTATGAAATCTCGTTAAAAATGGTACAAAAATCAAAAGAGATTGCTATGTATATTTTTAAACTTGAAATC
>CAIGRL010143309.1:0-14648 GCA_903798325.1 Fraxinus xanthoxyloides
AATGAGGAAAGGTGGAAAAAAAATTTGGGGAAAAATTTGCCTATCAAACACTATAAAAGTTAGAAAACGGGAAAAAAATTTCATTTTCCATGGAAAATGTTGTGTATCAAATGGAGCCTAGGTTTGGCCGTTTGGGTGAGCGGTGGGTGTATTTTGATTTAATTAATGGAATAGGGAATACTTAATGTTGTAAGTGAAAGAATTCTTGATGCATTTAGGGTGTGTTTGAGTCACATTATTTTGGAAGAATGTATTTTGAAATAATAAATTGTGAAGAACGTGTGATTGAAAAAGAATAAAAAGTTATTAATATGATGAAAAATATTATTTTATTAAAGAATGTGTGGTTAAAAATGAATAGAATAATGAAAATGAAAATTTTAATGTGACTCAAATAGTGGCTTAATATTTCTCCCAATTCCAGAATTCAAATTTTAATTGATGCTGTAACTTTTTTTTTTCCATGATTGAGTTTTTTCTTAAAAAAAATATTATTTTTTTTTGAGATTTTTAGTTCAGATTCTTCAGAATTTTACTTTTTAACATTAAAGTTTAAAAAAAATTAAAGAATTTTATACATATTTTTTTTAAGATTAGCCAAATATGAGTTATTGAGTCCTACCTATAAAAATTGAACCACCAATCACATAATAAAAAGACGTAGTATTTATTATATAATGTTTAATGTCATTGAAAACCTTTTTTAAGTATTCCAGAGAGATCAAAAGTAGCTCAAGTGGTAAGAGGTAAGTCTCATGAGATTAAATGTCATTTGAGGGAGGGTGAAAATTGATAGAAATGAGTGATTAATAAGTAAATTTACTAGAGAATTTGAATAAAAAATAGTTTGATCGATTACACAAACCTCCTTATATTTTATGAGGCTTTATATAAGCTATTCAAGTCCACGGTATGAAAAGCAGGACATGTTTTTGGAGCACTGGACCCAACTTGTTGGACCATCATTCCGAATTTTAGATTTTTTAGTCAAAGTAAAGTTCATAGTATAAGTTTTTCATAGTCATTATAATGATTCAAACGATCAAGCTCAAATAAGTTGGAGTTATTAAATTATATTGCTTTGTAAGAGAATTCAAATATTTTGAGCATGTGCATTTATTTACGAAATTAAATTCACTCATAGCCTTTTTTGGGGCTATGCAAAGTTAAACATCACAAGTTTGTTCGAGATTCTTCATGACCATTAAGGTGGTCAAACTTAAAGAAATGTCGAGAGATTAATATACTTGAGTACGGCACAATCCTAATACTAGATAAGAGAGTTCAAAGATTCAGAGCATGCGCATTTATTTCGTGCTATCAACATTTGTATACAGACAACATAATCATTCATAGCCTTTTTTTCCTTCTTTCATTTTCACATTATTTTCTTGAAAACTTGAGACCAAGTCGAAGAATAAAAGGAAAAAGTGCAAAAGGCCAAGAACATGTAGATATTACTCTACTGATGACCTCACATTCCACACATAAAATCAATTCACTTACGCTCTGTCTCTTTACCTTTTCTTGCTCTCAGACACTCGAGTCCTCGCTCCTGTGTAAACTCAAACCCCAGATCCAGGTTAGTCATCTCTTGTTCTCCAACTTCTTTTTCTCTCTCTCTCAACTTCATTCCCTTTTCAAGTTAATTTTTTCTTGAAAACTGTTGGAGTTTTCTTTGAATGCTAATTCTTATTAAATGTGTATTGACCATGTAATTTGAGATGCTTGTGTTGTTATAAAAAAAATTAGTTCGGCTTGTGGGTTCTTGGGGTTTAAGCTGCTAAGTTTCAGATTTTGCCAAATTGATGAAATAATAAAGAAAGGTTTGAGCTTTATTCCGAATCATCCATCCAAAACAAGAAATACATGTGCTTCCCATTTTCTGAATTTAAGTAGAAGTTTTTGAAAGAAAGGTTCTTAATTTATTGGGATTGTTCATGTTAGATTTGAATTCTGCAATGTAATGTAGCTTGGAAATTGAGGGAATTTTTTTATTATTTGAATAACTTTCTTTTTTCTTTTCAAAATTATGGTTTACCTGCTGATATCGAAATATGGGAGTACTTGTTTATATTTTTGGCCACTTAAATGTCTTTAACTTCAATCTTTCATTAACTCCAATGTTCTTTGATTCAGATTCAGCTGGGGTAATCACTATAAACGTTTTATGACAGTATGGAGAAAGTTTTTTAAGAAGAAGTTCGTTTTTTGAATTATAATAAAGTCTGAAAATGTGTTAATAATACTTGGGTGTTGTGATAAAAGGGTGCAAAACTATTGAATTGGAATCGATGGAAGAAATACATTCTCAATCGGATCATTATAGATCGTCATCATCTGCGGCAAGCAGTCCAGCAAGTAGGGTGCCTTCGAGCAATTTTTTCTTTTTAAGGAAACCTGGTGTGCTTAGACAGCCCATTTCATTCGAGGATTCACCGGTCTGGGATGATACAGATATCGAGGTTAAGGTTGAGGAAGGAGGAGGCGACTCCATTAATGCTGCAACTACTCCAGCCTCCCCTTATCTCTCCAAAATCAATAGTGGGTTACTGCCATCCTCACCCTTGCCAGAGGGTGCCGTTATTGCAAGAAAGATCGCAGGTGCTTCTGTTGCATGGAAGGATTTGACCCTTACTATAAAGGGAAAAAGGAAGTATTCAGACAAGGTTGTTAAGAGCTCCAATGGTTATGCGTTACCGGGAACAATGACAGTGATTATGGGCCCTGCCAAGTCGGGGAAATCAACACTCTTGAGAGCCCTTGCAGGTTCATTGCTTACAACCACATAGTATTACTAGTAAAATGGATGGATTCACTTTTATTGCATTATGTCTGTTTGGCCGAATCAATCTAACATGTGTGTCCTCTTTCTAATTTAGGAAGGTTGCCTGATTCAGCAAGAATGTATGGTGAGGTACATATCAATGGGATAAAATCGTGCATGCCATATGGATCATATGTAAGTCCCTTTGTATGCCACTTTCCTTTCATCCATAATCAGTGAAAAATTACTTTCCACTAGATTGAGTATTATCGATTTCATTGATTAAAACCGTTTTGAAAAAACTCACCTTTTGCTTTTCTCCATGTTTGTTAACATAATCTTCAACTCCCTTATGGAAGGTAGAAAGTTGAGATATATTTTAAAATTTTTATTATCTAGACGAAGTTTCCTAAATGGTGCTTGCAATAATGTATTCCTGAACTTCTGTCATTCTGCCTTGATTTCTGTCAATCCAAAAGCCTGCATTTATCAAATATTGCCTATTTACCATATATTGTTTCTTCTTGACATTTTGAGATGCAAATATCCTAATCCATTTTTGAAGTTTTCATGCTCTAACTATTTTGTTCATATAAGAAAAAGTATTGACGTTAGAAGCTAATTAATAGTGTATAACTTTCAACTGATTTAAGTTGTAGTAAAATGAATATTAAAGATGAAACAGTTCTGTAAGGTGAGATTCAGCTTGACTACTATCATAATAAACAATTTTGGTGATGTTGAGAATGGTGCGCTCTATTGGCATTTTTATTTGTGAAGCCATCCTTGTACGTGAAATGACACGTTTGTGTTTTAATCACTGCTAGGATGAATTGGTGCAAAAATGTCTTGATATAAATTGAGCTTATTGAATTGTAAATCACAAAATACTAATGTGGACTGGCTATGGCCTATAATCATAGATGATATGCTGTGCAGATGCAAACTGACCTCTGCATGCGATGTCCACATGAGAAAGCACATACTTTTTTTCTAATTCTATTTTAGCCTATTTACTCTCATTTGTCTTTTCATAGGGATTTGTGGAGAGAGAAACCACACTTATTGGATCCTTGACTGTACGCGAGTTCCTCTACTACTCTGCATTGCTTCAGCTTCCTGGGTTCTTTTTCCAGAAGAGGAGTGTGGTGGAGGATGCCATCGTTGCTATGTCACTGGGGGATTATGCCAACAAACTCATAGGTGGCCACTGTTACATGAAGGGTCTTCCTAGGGGTGAGAGAAGGCGGGTCAGCATTGCCAGGGAACTTGTGATGAGACCACACGTCTTATTTATCGATGAGCCTCTTCATCATCTTGACAGGTTTCATTTTATTTCAAAACCTATATTTAGATTTTAAAGACCTTTTCTATGAAGTTCGTCGATGTGTCATAATATATTTAAAATTGAGAACGGTGATTTTTATGTCTTTAAAGGGAATAATATTTATGCATCCTATTACCCCGTTTCTTCATCCTTTGTATTTTGTCATCATACGGCTATTTTATGTGGTGTCTTACATTAGCCCATAGACCCACAAATATGTGTTGGTTGAATTTTTTTATTCATCTCCGTAATTTTTTTTCTTCTTTTTCAACTTCTGGTGACATATTTCATGTTCAGTGTCTCCACACTCATGATGATGGTTACCTTGAAGAAGCTGGCAAGCACAGGATGCACACTGATTTTTACCATTTATCAGAGTAGCACAGAAGTTTTTGGTCTTTTCGATCGCATTTGCCTTCTTTCAAACGGGAACACATTGTTCTTTGGGGAAACTTTGGCTTGTTTGCAGGTATTGTATGCCTGAAAAGATGATTTACCTAACAATTGAAGTTAATTAATATTGAGGTCATTAGAGCTACTGAAAATCTTCAAGTAATGCGTCCGAGTCAAATGACGTATCCTTTAACACACGTTAGATTGCCCTCAGAATTAGTAATAAATTTTACCAAACCTTTTACCCCAACTCGGTTAAAAAGAATGGTAATTCAAAATCTCGCACATTATTTATTTGGTGAGGATATTATTGTAAACTAGGATCTAGGAATTTTCACTATGCTGAAAAAAAAAAATAAAAAAAATATCAGAGTTCCCGTTTGTTTTCCTCTTTTGGCATTGTACATTGTGGAATCCTAACACAAGCTTATTTGTGAAGCACTTTGCAAATGCTGGATTTCCTTGTCCAATTATGCAAAGCCCTTCCGATCACTTCCTCCGTGCAATAAATACGGACTTCGACCGGATTATTGCTATGTGCAAAAATTGGCAGGTATGTAACTCATTATTGTTCAATATTCTTATCCTTCTGGTTTGACAAACATTTATTTCATGGGATTGTATTATGAGTGTATTGGATTAAGGCTCGGGGTTAGCAGCTTAGTAACTAATTTAATTTTTTCTGCAGAATTTTTATATGTTAGTTTTTTATGCTTATGTTCTTATTAGGCATAATATCTTATGTAATATATTTTTCCATGATGGCATTTTTTCTTTTGGTTCCTGGTGTTCATTAGTGAAATATATTCACAGGATGATCATGGGGAACTTTCATCAGTGAATATGGACACAACTGTAGCAATACGTACCCTTGAAGCAACTTACATATCATCGCGGGATGCTGCTGCAGTTGAGACTATGATATTGAAGCTTTCTGAGAAGGCATGGTTGTTAATTATGCTGAAATTCTTGATATTTACAATTCACGATATAACTTTTATGCTTCATTCCCTTCATAACCATAGTCATAATCCAATCAGAACTTGTGAAAATCAAGAGTCAGAGTCTTCTATTATCTTATTGCAATAAGTTATTTTACAATTGTTTTTCTTAAAAGATTTGCAAGTCAAAATTTGTGTTTATCCCTGTTTTGGATTCTCCATGTAAATCCCAGTGTTAATGTATTTCCTTCTGTTATATATTTCATCGTGCAATCCAGTGTGTGAACTTTAACGAAGACAAACCAAAAAAATTATCAGAATTAATTACTGCCAAATTGGATTGTACAACCTGTTCTATTTCCATTAGTAAAGTTTCAGTGCAATGATTGAGAGATTGGCACCTTTTTCCTTCAGTGAGATTGGCACCATTTTCCTTTAGTGGAACTAGGAAGCATTAGATATTGACAGCTATCAGACATTCTTAAATTCATATTCATACATTCAAAATGGTAGATGAGTACTCTTTCTGCCTTTGGATGTCATGCTGCCACAAATGGTCAGTCTTGTGTTTTGGTCTCAATTACTTCTTCCTAACAACTATTGCTACAGGAAGGTCCGTCTCTAAAAAGCAAGGGAAAGGCAGGCTGTGCAACAAGAGTTGCAGTTTTGACGTGGAGATCTTTGTTGATTATGTCAAGGGAGTGGAAATACTATTGGCTTCGGCTAATACTTTACATGCTTCTGGCCGTATGTATTGGTACAGTATTTTCTGGACTGGGACATTCTTTATCATCAATTCGGGTAAGTTTCATTATGGTAAAAACTCTATTCCTGTTCTAAATATCCTGATATTTCAAATGTGCTGTGTGACACATCTACATTTTCTTCAAACTCTTGATGAAATATACAATTTCCATTTATTTATTGGTTTATAATGCTCATCTGACTAAAATTGAGAACTATTTGTAAGGACTACAGTTTACGAAGTTTCCAAACCAATTGCCGCCACCAAACTAAAGAATTTCCCATTTTTGCTTATTTTCTTTTCCTCAGTCAATTTAAGTGTCTTCCTGGGGAAAATATGAGGATGTAACCAAGATTGGGTGGTCCCTTGTAGCTCTAGGGCAATTAGCCCTAATATTTCCCACAGAATGGTGTTATAGGTAGAATCTTGTGACACTATCAAGTCACCAATTTGCCTCTACTTCGACAAGTATTTTGTGTTTTTGATTGCTTTTTATTTTCTGCTGTTGACTTGTGTATTTTTAGGAAAATTAATAAATGCAGAATAAATACTGAACTATATCATTAGTTAGTTATGATAACCCCTTGTGAGATAATTTGCTTAGATATTTCCTTCAGTCAGAGCGCTCCACAAGACCATCTGATTATTAATGCTGACGCTTCGATTCTTTTTGGAGCTTCCATCTGTTAAGCATGGCTTTACTTCTTACAAATGGACTCCCAGTATGGCATCTAATATTGCATATCAATTACTCCTATCTCGAAATAACTGGCATTTCCTTTGTTCCAAAACTGTTCAAATACATGGCCTCTACTTATAATCTGTTCTACCTACTTCTTGTGGGTGACATAAGGTCTCACATTTTATTTTGTGTTGTTCTTCAAGGGGTGAAACTGAAAAAGGGAGAAAATTATTTCATACTTACATCTGTTTTTAAAATACATATTAATTCAAACGAAGGTGTTCAATTCGGAACAAAGAGGGAGTAGATGAAAAAGAAGATAAGAGTACCCCCCGCTGCCCAATCCCCCAGGCAAACCCAGCGACCCACCCACTCACAACACAGGCACCCTACTGACTTGCAGGAAAAAATAGGATATAGATGACAAAACAGAAGAACTATCTACTAGATGCTCCATAATGATAAAGGGAAATGTTACTAGTGCTATCCCATGAGGAGCAGCTCTCTTTGCCTTCACATTATTTTCTCTGTCTTCTTGCATATGATTTTTGTTCACTGCTTCTTTCTATTATTTTCCTTCTGATTAACATAATACATACTTAACAAAATGCAGACAAGAGTTGCTGCAATTTTTTTATTTCTATCGTTTTCTTCTATTCTGAGTATTGCTGGTGTGCCTGCACAGCTGAAAGAAATCAAGGTAATGGGAATTCACAAAATTTTTTTCTCTTTATAAAAAATTTTGTTTGCTGCTAGGATGCTTCTTGGTAATACAAGTGGTGTTCAGTAATCTTCAAAGAAGCTCTCTGAATATTTCATTATACTTGAGAAAACTTTTCTCTCTTTCAACTGTTGTTGGTGAAAAGTAGTTCTGGCGCTTGTTGATATAATAAAGGCATAATTTGTGGTACTTGAATTGCATATGCCTGAAATACTTCATAACATTTTCGATATTCACACTACACATAATATGTGAAGTTTTCTCAAATGTTATTGTGAATGTAGTCGAAATTATTAACTCATATGTTACGCCTAGCTCATGAATATTAATGATGTACCAAAACTGGGTTTTAAATTGTGCAAATGATTGTTAGACGCATGTAAATTGGAGAATATAGATGTTGAAATCTATCACATAATTTTATAGTTGCAATGTATACTGCAATATAATGGATGATTGGGAAGCCTCATATAATTTCAGGCAGGTGATGATTCGTGAATGTATTATTAACTCCAAAGTTGTGAGCACATCAAGCTTTCATAGCTGGATGTGAGGCTTTTAAATGGGTTACCTGTTTAGTTATTTTACACATTAGAAGTTTTAATATTGCATCCATAAAATGATCTCTGATATACCTTCTGTTGATGCAAAACATAAATTGATTTAGTTCTTGTCAACTTAAGATCTGGAAGCATAATACTTCATTTTGTATGAAAGAGACATGTAGCACGGTACTGGATTAGATTAAAATTATGAGTGTCTTAGACAATTTATTTATTTTTCTTCCTTAATACTGTTACCAAACATGGCATCGAGCATCTTACTTCTAAGCAGTCGCAGCATTGCAAGATCCTTTTTGTTATATTAATTCATTGTGAGTTGCTCTTTGATATGCAGATTTATGCATGTGAACAATCAAACTGGCATTCTGGGACATTAGACTTCTTACTCGGGCAACTTCTTTCCAGTATCCCATTCGTGTTTCTCATTTCGATCTCATCAAGTCTCGTCTTTTACTTCCTGATAGGGCTGAGAGATCAGTTCAGCTTGTTGATGTACTTTGTGCTCAATTTCTTCGCATGTCTTCTAGTAAATGAGGGACTAGTCCTGGTCATTACTTCCATTTGTCAAGATATCTTCTGGAGCATCTTAATATTGTTTAACTTACATGTAAGTTCCATCCCACTCGATTGTATAATGAAAAAAAAATCATCTTATTATATAAAAACATATATGTTTGGCACGTTTCTATATATTTTCACGAGTATTGGTCTTACAAACTATTAGATCATTTCCATTTCTTTTGATTGGTAACTTGTCTGGATTTTCCTTTAATGTAGTTGTTAGAGTTATTCAATAGAGTTAATATTGGTTATCTGTTCCCTCTCAGGTGATAATGATGCTTTCGGCCGGGTATTTAAGAATTCGAAGCGCTTTGCCCAAACCAGTATGGATGTATCCTGTATCTTATATTGCATTCCACACTTATGCTGTCCAGGCAAGTTTGTTTCCACAGTTGTACATTATAAACCACGCCACTTTACCCATCACCTGTAATACCTATACTAATATATAGGAAGGTATCCGTGGAGATCCTCAACTTGTAAATTGTGTGAACGGGTCCTCAACCTATTTCTTTGCAGCTGGGTCCTCAACCTTTCAGCCTTTCGGCATCTCTGTCCATATAAAACTGTCGAATTCACCTTTAAAATGTCACATGCAATGCATGTCTATTAATTGCACTGAGAGAAATGAATTGGTAACGGCAAATAATTTTATTGAAAAATAAATAAAAAACGTAAGTAGAAAAAATAAATAAATAAATAAAACCTGAATCTCCTCCCTACCCACCTCAAGAGAATAGTGTTCATCTCCTCTTTTCTCTTTATTTTTCTTTTGGCTGCTCTGCATCAAAAGTGTGCATTTTTTTGAAAATTTAGGAAAAGGGGACTAGTTTTTACCTTTTTTTGATGTTCGGGTTATAATGGCCTCTCATTGGAGTGGCGATGGTGCATATCCTTTGCTCCTAATTGTGTATGCAAATACAAGCTCCTGTATCCAAGGATACTGATATTGATTATCAATCTGAAAAAAGTTGTTTCTTTTGCTTCAGGGACTCTTGGAGAATGAGTACATCGGAACTTCATTTGCCGTTGGCCAGGTAAGGACCATATCTGGCTATCAGGCTCTTCAAAATGTGTACGACATATCTCCCGACAGTAACTCCAGATGGAAAAATTTACTAGTGTTGTTTCTGATGGCTGGTGGATACCGTGTTTTTGTTTTTGTTTTGCTACAATTTCGTGTCAGAAATACTGTTTCTCTGTGTAGATTATTTCCGCGTAGTAAAAAAGATAAATGATGTACTCAGAAACTTTTGAGCTGATAGTTTTTGCTACTTTTTCGCTATGATTAACAACGAATTGAGCTTAGGGGTGGATTTTCTTTTATTTATTTATTATTTTTTATTTTTCGGGAACAGGCGGAATCAAACCGGAATCAGATAGATACGGTTGGTTGGATTCCGGTTTCTCTACTAAATGGTCGATATTGGCACTGGTTGATCCACTTGGGGTTGACCCCACAAAAAATTTGGATTTTTTTTTTTTAATCAATGACAGAAATGATAGTGCTAGGCCGAAAAATTGATATACTAGTCAAACAAAAGTTTCAGTGCTGAATAATTCTGTACATATTCTTCTCCAAATCCAAGGTAATATATGAGGATAATTACATCCTAAAAAAAGAAACAATTTGTTTCTATATTTAGATACAAGACTGGTCAACTGACAGATTCTTAGAAGTAATTACAAAATCAATTCAATAATTGACAGCTCATGCAGACACTCCTCAAGTTGGAACGTGGATATTTATCATGTCCAACTTGTAAATTATGTCATGAAACACCCTTGTTGATACTGCTGTTGTGAGCATATCAGTCAACTGTTTTTCGGATTGGATAAATGGAAACTGTATAGTTTTCTCGTTAAGCTTCTCCTTGAAGAAATGATGGTCTACTTCAACATGTTCTGCTTTTGTGAGCATATCAATCAACTATTTTTCGGATTGGGTAAATGGAAACTGTATAGTTTTCTCTTTGAGCTTCTCCTTGAGGAAAAGACGATCTACTTCAACATGTTTTGTGCAATCATGTTGTACAGGATTCTTGGCAATCTCTATGATTGCTTTATTATCACAGTAAAGATTCATGGGTTTTGCATAATCAATCCCCAAATCTTTAAGTATGTTTTTGATCCATGACATCTCGTACACACCTTGGGCCATTCCTCGAAATTCAGCTTCAACGCTTGATCTTGCCACAACCTTCTACTTCTTGGTTCTCCAAGTGACGAGATTGCCTTCAACAAATGTAAAATAACCTGACGTCGATCTTCTAGTCGTCTGGTCACCTGTCCAATCAGAGTTCGTGTATCCTTCAATGTTTGAGATGTCATTTTTTGAGAACAATAAACCTTTCCCTGGAGCACACTTAAAATATCTCAGAATTCGATATACTGCGTCCATATGTTCTTCACTTGATGTATGCATGAATTGGCCCACACTTATGGCATACGTTGTGTCTGGCCTTGTGTGTGATAAGTAGATTAACCGCCCAACTAGCAGTTGGTAACGACCCTTACTACTTGGAGTTTGATTTGGTAGAATCCCAAGCTTATCATTCATCTCTATAGGTGTTTCTGCTGGTTTAGAATCAAACATTCCGGTTTCAGTGAGAAGATCTAACGCTTATTTAAAGAAAAATTCCATGTTTCGATCTTGCCACTTCAATCCCCAAGAAATATTTAAGCTGCCCAAGATCCTACATTTTGAACTCAACAGCCAAATGTTCTTGTAGTGCCTTCATTTCGGACAAATCATCTCCTATTAATACCATATCATCAACATACACTATCAACACCGCGTTACCTTTACTTCTTTGTGTTTTATAAACAAAGTATAGTCTGAGTTACTCTATTTATAACCAGCTGCTGAAAACCTCCCAAACCACGCTCTGGGTGACTGTTTTAATCCAATAAGAACTTCTTCAGCTTACATACTTCATTTCCATGCATGGATCTACCGTTTGACACCAAGAGGTAGCTCCATGTAAACTTCTTCCAAGTCTCCGTTGAGAAAAGCATTTTTAACATTGAATTGTTTCAAGGGCCAATCTCGATTTGCTGCTATAGAAAATAATAATGTGAAGGTATTTATCTTGGCTATTGGTGCAAAAAGTGTCTTGGTAGTCTATTCCATACCTTTGTGTATATCCCTTTGCCACTAGTCTCGCTTTATACCTGTCAATACTTCCATCTACTTCGAGTTTCACCGTGAACACCCATCTACATCCAATTGTCTTCTTTTCTTTAGGTAGTGAAACAAGTTCCCCAAGTGGCATTTTTTTATAGAGCTGCCATCTCTTCATTCATCACCTTAGTCCATTTGGGATCTTCCAAAGCATCCTGTACAGTACTAGGAATAGATATAGTGGATAATTGATTAACAATAAGTGCATATGATTCAGACAACCTATGAGATGACATATAGTTACTAATTGGGTATTTAGTTTTGGCTTTGGGATCAGGTTCATGTTGTTTCTTTGGAATTCCTCTATTTGACCTTTATGGATATCTAGGATCTATATTTTCTGCAAAAACAAGTATTTCATTAGACTCATTAGACATTGGATTTGAAATTACCTGAGGAACACTCTCGGTTAATTCTTCAATTAATGGTGTAGACCTATGATGCTCGGACTCGGGTACGGATATCGGGTACGTGTATGTATCTAAGTGTCGGATCTATTATTTTCTAAAATATAGAATACAGGGATATGACTAAAAAGAATCCAAATTTTGGACACGGGTACGTGCGTAAGTCAATTAACCCAAGATGTCATTTTAAATAGACCAAAATAGATACTTCACAAAAACGGAAATGAGTATTGAATAAAGAGTTCAAACGAATAAAATAGAATTTTGGAGTTTAGTTATCAATTATGGAAAGTTAGTTACTAAATTTTATATAAAATAGAAAATGAGGGACTTAATTACAATTTAAACTTAATGGAATACTAAATTGCACTATATCAAACCCATTTTCATTTCATACGAATTGTGGGTTGAAATTTGAAGGATCCGACACATATCCCATACTCATCTCATGTCATGTCGTATCCGCCACGGGTACTTCGTCCATTTGGAAGAGTCCGAGCATCAGAGGTGTAGACATGGGTAACTCCGGTGGCCTTGATAGTGCTTCAGACATGTCCAGAAAATTGGGGGGGATCACACTTTTGTTGAAACTCATTTCCATCACGATTTTGAAGCTTTTCGACTATGTCTTCTAGTTCTACAAATTCACATCCTCCTCCAGTTTGTTGTTGAACATTCTCTTCACTAGAACTCTCCCCCTGGAGGGAATGGTCATAGACTCCCCCTGGATAATAAGGCTCTAATTCATGAAAAGAGGCATCCAATGTCACATGTAATTTTTGGGTCTGTGGATCATAGCACCTATAACCTTTTTGAAGTTCAGAATAGCCAATGAAAACACAGCGTTTGACACATGAATCAAGTTTAGTTCGTAAACTTTTTGGAATGCGAGCGTAAACAATACAACCAAAGACTCAGGGTTCAAGATTAGGAAGATGAGGAACTGAAAGTAAGGATTGCAATTTTGTTGGGGAGTTTGAAAATCTATCACTCGTGAAGGGGTTCGATTAATGAGATAAGCTGCAGATTTTACAGCTTCTCCCCAATAAAAACGAGGCATGTTCATGCCAAAAAGAGAAGCACGAACTACTTCTAAAAGCTGTCTATTTTTTCTCTCAGCTAGTCCTTTTTGTTGTGGGGTGTAAGTGCATGAGTTTTGATGACGAATTCCATGAATGTTTAGATAATTGCCAAGAGAGGCATCCATATACCCAATACCATTGTCAGATTTGAGTACACGAATCTAATGTTACAAAATAACGAGCTTTAGAAAGGGAAGAAATTTTGCAGGACCCCAAACATCAGAATAAATCACCACAAAAGGTTCTAAACTTCTGTTCAAACTTGGTAAATAAGAGGTGCGATGGCTCTTAGCCATTTCACAAATGTCACAATGAAAATCTAAATCATTTAGAGTTGAAAAAAGATGTGATTGTAATTTTTTAAGATAACCAAAAGAAAGGTGTCCTAATCTCCGGTGCCATAACCAAACATTTGCCCAAGTTCTGTCTTCGTTGGTTGCTTGATTCGCTTGACCGATATTTTGTCCCTCATTTTCTGCCAATTTCAAGCGATAGAGTTTACCCCGTCTAACACCATAACCAAGAATCTTTCGAGTTAGGATGTCCTGAAAGAAACAAAAAGTGGTCCAAAAACTTACTGTGCAAGCAGTGTGGAGGTAATTTGGCTAACAGACAAAAGATTGTATTCAAGAGATGGGACAACAAGAACAATATCTAGAGGGTGTTTGATAGAGATTAAAATCGGATTAAAATTGAAAATATAGCCGTTATAGTTGACTTTTATTAGACGAACGGACTCAATAACGGTCATATTTTCAATTTTAATTGAATTTTAAGCCGTACCAAACAGGCTCCTAATGGGAGAGTATTAGTCAAGGTAACAGACCCTTACCCAATAATAGGAGAAGTACTACCATTTGCAGTGGAAATAATAGATTGAGAAGATGGAAGAACAAATTGTAATTTGCCAGAATCTCTAGTCATATGATCAAATGCACTTGTATCAATAATTCATGTTCTATTCTTAGAAGTTATAGAAAATACATACGCCTCACCGATAATACCTGGGTGGGCAANGAGAGTATTAGTCAAGGTAACAGACCCTTACCCAATAATAGGAGAAGTACTACCATTTGCAGTGGAAATAATAGATTGAGAAGATGGAAGAACAAATTGTAATTTGCCAGAATCTCTAGTCATATGATCAAATGCACTTGTATCAATAATTCATGTTCTATTCTTAGAAGTTATAGAAAATACATACGCCTCACCGATAATACCTGGGTGGGCAACATTTGCTGTAGGCGGTGGCTGTTCTTCGTCCTTTGTTGCTGT
>CAIGRL010143385.1:0-11525 GCA_903798325.1 Fraxinus xanthoxyloides
AATGAAGTCCAAGTAAACGAGCCCCGTGACATGTTTAAGGAATGGGCCTAAAAAACCCGAAGCGGAGCAATATAGTGTAGGCCCAGCACAACCCGGCCTACTAGGTGCTCAAGCGCCGGGCGATTCTAATGCATCAGGGCGATGAGTTTCCTCAGGGCGATGATGCCTCTCTCGCCCAATGCCGCGAGACACCCAAAATCAGGGCGAGCAGCTATTTATAAATAATGGTTATTGAAGCAGTTAATTGAGCAACCTTATCGTGTCATATGATCCAGAATCTCGAGTACAAGCGGTTAAATAGTGGAAGTAGTGACAGCGGTTAAAGATGAAGTTACAAGACAACTGAGCCATGATGAAGAACGTGGGTGGTTACAGAACGACAAGTGATTTTCAGACACTTTCTCGATAACGGCCACTAGAGAAGTATAAAAGAGAAGAAGACATAGAAGAGAGGACTCCGAATCAAAAACTCTCAAACGGAGAATATGTAATTTTAATTTTCATTTACTTTCATCGCATTTAAACTTTAAGTGTTCTGTGTGCTTGCACCCCTTGGAGGCATTTAGTTTCTCACCAACTGTAAATCTTCATCAATAAAACACCTTTTTTTGGGACTTTATCTCAAGAGGTTTGTTACTTACACAATCGTCTGATTCATCTTAATTGTTAGCGAGACCCAATTTTCCGCGTGAAACAGTCGTGAAGGAGTAAAATGGTGTCAGTACAATCTTTGCCTCGTGTAGAAAAATCTTTTGAGGTCCATTTTGTTGTCGTATTTTGTGTAAGGGAAAACTTGTACTGATACTTCATATCGTTAAGGGATTGATTTGTTGAATTATTTATGATCCTTGGTTCAAACACGAGGATTCGGTTAGCATACTTATTTCTCCTCCATTGGGTGTTGCCTCGTCCTATGGTGAGTGGACATGGGCAGCGTTGTTACATCGGACATTGTCCTAGGATGGCTGTAGGAGGATTAGAGGTTAGTCGGTTGCTTCATAAATAAATACCTTGAGACTCTCTGAGGTTGTGAATAGAGAATCATGCTACATATAAAACATTAGTTGACAACATTGGTTGACAACATTCCATTTGGTATCATCATATACATCCATTTTTAAAAATTATTTTCTACTTCACATGCTATGATTTTAACAACACATAGTTGTCGACATTATTGTCAACAAATGTTGTACACTTAGTTTTATTCTTGAACAAATTAAGAAACCTTCATTGTTTTAAGAGGTGTCAACCATCTTCATATACGGATGATGTGGTGCAAGGCATGACATGGACACACAATCTTATGTGGCATCCATGTCAGCTCCACGACAGAAATAAGCATGACACTTTATGACTTGATTCATAGAGAGTTAAAAGCATATGATCTTCGGAAAAAAAATTGAGTATATAAGCAGAACTCATTAAGCCTCTCCATCTTTGTGGTTTATGACACATTTCTCATCAAAGGGTTCAAATTAAACATTTTTCACTTTGTTGCAAATCTAGAGTTGATTTTTGTATATGAACCATACTACATGTACCGAACTTTTTATACCTAATACCAACTACTCACAATAGGGGGGGTGGAGATCACATCTTGGGATTTTTTTATTCGCGCGGAGCCCACGTGCATATGATAAGGGGTAAACAATTCGATAGATTTTTTTAGGTACAAATATCTTTTTCCTTTTGATATATATATAGAAATTTGTTCCTCGATTGAATCTAAATAGAAATTGAAAATAATTAATAAAAATGACCAAAAAAATCAATTACCCCTAGTGGGGCCATGTCAGTCCATATCAAATGAAAGAGTCTTACTACAAGTACATGATTTCAAAAATCATGTATTAACCGAGACCATACAATAGAGGGTGAGTGGGGGAAGTTTTGGCAATATTTTATCTCACATGGATAAAATTCAAATTTCTGTGTAAATTCTGTTTATAGAGGTTGTTTGCCAATGTTTCTAATAAAAAAATGGCAAATTATAGTCCTTGTTTTACAGGGATTAAAATTAAATAAAAAATTTAAGTTAGGTAAATAACTAATTTTAATCAAATATTTTATGTAATTCGTAACTTTGTAATCATATATTTTATTAATTTTTATCAAAATTCTAATTTTCATCAAACATGAACATAGTAAATATTAATAAAATATAAAATTGAATAATTAATAAAATTTGTGAGTACAAATTATTAAAATTGAAATTTGACTTATTAAAAAGTTTATCAAAAAGTAATTAATGACTTTCTTTTATTATTATACACCCACAGGCAAGCCACACAAGCGTGTCTCTGTGTATGTATATATGTATCTATTTGTATCCCTCTTACATATATCGTTTCTTTGAAGCTTGATGTATTTCTCTCTCTATCCATCTGACCATGTGAGATGTGACTTACATGGCTACTCCGTCGCATGTGAAACATTTTGAATTCTCTTTATCCTGTTTATAGAGATCCAATCTCATATCAGAATTCAGAAGACAATTAAAAAAAAAAAAAATCTCTGTAAGTTTTTTTTTTTCTCAAAATTTAATTCTCTGTTTTTTCGATTACCGTATATATATATATATATGTGATGACAGTGCTCTGTTTTTTAAAGCTCATTGAATAATAAGATCTTTGTTTAGATTTTTTTTTTTTTTGTGTGTTTTCATTTTTCATTTTGTTGTACTGAATCTAATATTTCCTCTTTAGATCCAGCACCTTTTGTTCAAATTAATAAGAAAAAGAGTAACCTTTAGGGTTTTGCTTTAATGATGTGTTTGTGTACAATTCAGAAATTAAGTCTGTTGGTAATTAATTTCAAGTTTTGCTGTGTCTTAGGGTTCAAAATATCATCACTACTTGCTGAGAGCCTTCTGGAAGTAAAAAGAACGTTGTTGTTGATGGATAAAGATAAGTCTTCTAACCATGGCACTGGGAATTTACTGCCTCCATCAGGGAGGTTCTCTGTTTTTTCCCCGCCTGGTAGTGGTTATAATGCAAAGTCTGAGCAAATGGGATCATCAAATTTTCCTCCACTAGGTCCAGGGAATTCATCAGAGCAGGGTCATTTTGGTCATGGGATGCAGTTAGATGATATAAGCCGAATGCCCGATAACCCAACTAAGAATCTGGGACACCGACGTGCTCACTCAGAGATTCTTACCCTTCCTGATGATATTAGCTTTGATAGTGATCTTGGTGTTGTGGGAGAATTTGATGGGCCATCATTGTCCGATGAGACCCAAGAAGACCTGTTATCACTGTATCTTGACATGGATAAGTTCAATTCAACATCTGGCACTTCTGCAGCCCAAATGGGAGAATCATCTAATTCGCCAGTGTTGAAGTCTGGTTCTTTAGCCAACCCTTCAACCGATAATGAGGCTCTTGCTGTAAGCGAGAAGCCAAGAGTCAGGCATCAGCATAGCCAATCCATGGATGGGTCTATCAAGCCAGAGATGCTCATGTCGGGTTCGGAAGAGCCATCTCTATCCGAATCAAAGAAAGCTGTATCTGCAGCTAAGCTTGCTGAGCTTGCTCTTGTTGATCCAAAACGAGCTAAGAGGTAAGGTTTTTGCTTGAGGCTATAACTATATTCACCTGATGCCTATTAATTTTTCTGGTTCTTTTTCGTACTTTGACCTATTACTTTGCTGAAGCATTAAATTTGTCGTCTACATTTTTGTCGGCTTCTGTTTATCACCCGATATAGGAACTCATCAAACAAATGACAATGCATGGCCTGAATCTTTTCCTATTCTTCTATATATTCCACGTGGCTGGTAGTTTGTACTTACCCAATACACGGATGAAATTTGGTCTTCAATTCGTGGATGTATTCTGTTGACAGAACTTGGCAACTAGAGTATCATGGCATGGCTGTGTTATATTTCTACTATCTGTCTGAATCTGTAACTTTGCTGGTGGGTTTGGTGACCTCATGGATTGGATTATCCAGAAGGCTGCTCCCTGTTTTGGGACTTGTATGTCCATTCTGATTGTTACAGAAATGGTCTGGAGATATAGAAATGGAGGGGAGAGAACATCAATAGATTTAATCTAAATGGTTGGTTATTTGTTGGGCAAATTTGGAAAATTATAGAGGTCAGAATGTTAGATATCGTGCCAATTCAAACCAGGTCACTGAGCCCTTTGACTTCTCCTCTTGAGAAAGATGATGTGGTGGCAATTCAATCAAATTCAAGAGTGGCTAGGAGGTCACCCTTCCTCCTCCTCTGTGTTCTTCTTTTCACTTTTCTCGTCTTTTGACCAACACAGTATTAATTCATTTATATTTGTATCTTTGTATAACTCTTGCTGCCTGACATTTCAAGAATGGAGCCAACGATAATTACTTTCCATTTCGTTGTACCATTACTTTTCATCAGGTCTGTAAACAAAAATGACAAATCTCTACTTGCAATGCTACAGTTTTATTCATTGGATAAGATAAGCAGATGACTGTAAATAAAGGAAAATTAAAAGAGTAATTTAACTTGAAAATTTTGCCTTTTGAATTGTCAGCACCACCCCTTTTGCAAGCATTTCTGCCAGTTCCCAATGCAGAGGAGGTATAATTATCACTTTTCTCAGAAAATATCATATTGATGAATGCAAAGGGTGGTTCTTCATTTACTTTCTTTGTTAGGATAATCCCTATATTTTTGTATTTTTTCATTCTCTCCCCCTCTATCTCTAGTAGTAATCTTTTAATTTGAATTTCATTGAATTTGATTGGTGCTGAATCTTTGTTATTTCCATTATCAAGGTGATCAAAACCTCCAGTGGCTTTTCTTATCTTCATATGGTTAGCATATGCATGTTTCCTGCTTGGAGTTTCGTTGAGAGGGTGAGAGCATTTTATTATGTAATCCTCTCACATCCATAAATTCCTTCCACTGTGTACCAGGATTTGGGCAAATAGGCAATCAGCTGCTAGGTCAAAGGAAAGGAAGATGAGGTACATTGCTGAACTTGAAAGGAAAGTCTATACTCTTCAGACAGAAGCTACTTCCTTGTCCGCACAGTTGACCTTGTTGCAGGTAATTATTGCCTCTTCTCCAACACTAACTAAAAATACTTGTTGATGAGTGGTTCCCCTTCCTCCCCCATCTATGCTTACAAAAATGGAAAAAGAAAATGTAATAGTTTAATATATAAGTAAATATTAAGAAAGCAAAGAAAGAAAATGGGAGCTAAAAGCAAATAGTCTGCTTTTTTCATTTTTGCTGGCTATAGAATTTAATGGACATTTTTCATCGCTCACTAGCATATAAAGTGGCTACCAAGAGGTGGTCCACTGCTCCATTTTTTGAGCTGCTGGTGATTCCTCTTCCGTGAGATAGAAGGGTTCCTGAAAAAAATACTTCATATGGCTTTACAAGAAAAGGGAAAAATTTAGTTTATAGATTGGAGAGTTTAAATTCCCTTGAATACTGGTACTGTTATTATATTAACTATTTTGTACCTAGATTTACATAAGCACGAATGAAATTTTCTGTTTAATTTTTTATTCTCTTCTATTTACCAACAGAGAGATACAAACGGTCTTACAAATGAAAACAGTGAACTCAAAGTGCGATTGCAATCAATGGAACAACAAGTGCACTTGCAAGATGGTAAGACTATCTTCAACTACTGCAGGGTTTTTCGCCCTATCCTCTCTTGCTGTCTTCCCAATATTTGTTCTTGGCTATCTCTTGAAAGTAGAAGATGCAGACTGGAACAAAGATGGAACTTAGGACATTTATTATTGAAAAAAAAAATTTCATTTACTGCCTTCTAAAGAATAAGAGACTACCATCATCGGTGATTGCTTGGTCAGCCTAGTTATACGACTTTTATCTCAGAGTAACATTGTATTATGAACAATATTGTGGCTGATCCCGTAAATCTTAAAAAGATGCTAACTTTACTCTTGTTTTATCCTAAACAAAGCATTAAATGAAGCGCTGAAAGAAGAGATCCAGCATCTTAAAGTGCTGACTGGTCAAGCAATGCCAAATGGTGGACCTATGTCGACTTTTCCTGCATCCTATGGAGCCAACCAACAGTATCATCCCAGCAATCATGCTATGCACACAATGTTAACTGCTCAACAATTACAGCAGCTCCAGATTCATTCTCAGAAACAGCAGCATCAGTTTCAGCAGCATCAACTACAACAGCAGCAACAGTTGCAGCACCAGCAGGAACAAGCTAGGGATTTGAAGCTGAGAGGTTCGATGCTTGCCCATATTCAAAAGGACCTCACTCCAGATGCATCATCGAAGGATTAGAAGTTGAAATGGACGTGTCGGATACTGGGAGGTTAGTGTATGTCAGGAATCTCGCTGGTTGTTATATATCTTAGGTTTGCTCTTTTAGTTAGTCCGTTTAGGTCCTAACTAAGGATATTACTTTCTCTAGGCAGCCTATTGAATTTTAGTTGGTTAAATTGTGAAGGTTTTTTGTTTTTAAATTATTGTCGTCTTGACGTCAGTTTCTTAATTTATTAACAATTTCCTTTATTAGTTGACTCGTTTTGATTATTGTGGTTCTCTCTCTCTCTCTCTCTCTCTCTCTCACACACACACACACACACACACACGCACGCACATACAAAAATGTAGAAAAGCCTTTTTATGCATGTTTAGATTCTTGATACTTATTCGTCGTTGTCTTTTATGTACGGAATCTGATGAGTTGGTCAGCCATTTGAATCTGCTAGGGTATTTCTTGGCAGCCTCTTGAACTGAAGTTGCTACCTCAGTTCCCTTAGTATTCTGTTCTGTCCCCCGCCCCCCCCTCGGAATTCTATTCTGTTGACATTGAAACTGATTCTCCTATGCAAACAACATTTTTGTTGAGGGAAAATGATTAGGCACATACATATCGTTTGGAAAAACAACACTAGAGGAAATAAAACAAAATAAGCATTAAAACTGTCACATAGTAATTCTTCAGCTGGACCTATTTAACCAAAATGATTAGACAGATACAGATTAAGGCCAAGGTTTCTGAACAAATTAATGAACTTGAAGAGGGTAAGGGAGGGTGGCAATGTGATTATGGGCCACTGTTCCAATCCACAACTTCCCATTTGCCTCTTTCACTTCACTCACTAGCTTCATCACTACACCCTTTTTATCTTCAAGAACATCCAATACATCTCCTTTATCATTGAGGAGTGATACCATAGAATACATCCTCATTCCCACCAACCTGGCCAAATACCTCATCGGAATGGGCAGTCGGAAGTATATGTTCCTCAACCATGGATTGTAAATAAGAAATTCCTGTGCTCGAGTCCGACAACAATCAATTGCTACCCAAAACTGGCCTTTTTCGTTAAGCCTTATATTGTCTGGGAATCCCGGAAGGTCAGCTATGATCTCGGTGGTACCCTTTTCAGAACCCTCTAAAAAGTACTTGATGATCCTGTGGCAATTTAATGAATTTCTGCTTATATGTATCAATTCTGGAAAATTAATGAAAAATCAATCACGTGATGAACAAGAGTCTAAACCTGCAATTAGTTGTTTCAGTGAATAGAAGAAAGGATTGGTCTTTAGACAATTGGACTCCATTTGGAAATGCCAAACCCTCCAATACTACATGTGTTGTTCTTGTAGGTGGATCATATCTAAGGAGTCTACCAGTGGCTTCCCCTTCCAACATAATGAAGAAATGGTCCCTGCAATAACCAAAAGGAAACACATGTAGCTCCTCATACGAGTAAAATATGAACAGAATTGAACCCTCACTTCAATGAACTTACACCCTGTTGTATTTCTTGCTAGTATCGGTGAAAAATATGGACCCATTCTTATGAATATCGAGGTCATTTGCGAAAAGAATGGGCTTCCCATCTACGTGTGTTGCCAAAGGAGTGGCAAGGCCTCCTTCAGGTCCCACTACCAGTAGGCCATAGTAAGAATCTGCAATGTACAAATCTCCACTCTTTCTGTCAAACCTGAGGCCTAGGGGACGCCCACACTTCGACTCGACCTTCCATTGCTTATGTGTAGTTGAATGAACACCTTTACCACATAGCTTCTCAGTCCTTAGGACATGGTAAGAAAAAACAGACCGTGTTAGAACATTAAATAGGCAATTGAGAATCATTTATGGTAGGAGAAAAATGATTACCAGTTAAGCGTTACAAGTGCAAATGTTTCCCAGCCTGCATCTTCTCCCATCCACCGTACAATACGGCCATCAGCAAGTCCAGCATAAGGGCCACGGCCCCATATATCAAACTCCAACGACTCGGGGCCAAAAACTTCATCCTTGAACTCCAAGTTTCCCAATCCCAACCGGCTTCTGTTGTCTCTGGGCCAACTCTCCATGACTTTCTGGTATGATGCAATGTCATTCTTTACAGGCCTAAAGTCATGGCCCCCTACTGGACTTAATTGAAAGGGATCCATAACGATGAAGCTTAAAATTAGTGCAAGAACTATCAGATATGGATACTGCAGTAGAACCTCATCTTTGAGTTGCAGTATTCTCTTCTCCATGTGAGTTCTTTGGGTGAAGTAAAACGTATGTGTGTAGGATTTTGGGATGATACTATAATGGGATTGATGAATTCATGCGAAAATTATGATGGGGTTGTGGTTAAAAGTAGGTCTGGTATTGTTTTGTCATGTTTTCTCCATTCTTTCTTCTTGTTGAGAAGTAAAACATGGAGAAGAAGTTGTAAATTAGCATGTAAAGTTTTTTCTTCTTATTTATATGTCCATTGAAGATCGATGGTGACCAAGTAACCGACAACTATGTACTCTTCCAAACTCTACCCGGGCTCGATTAAATTGAAGCTAGCTAATTTGGAATCGTCAAACATTGTCGACCTCATTTAGAAATCCTTGAATCACAACTACGCTGTACCCGAAGAATAAGTGTTCATATTTGTCAATTTGATGATTCACGTGAAGTCATATCTAACAACTTTTGAGTATTACAAGACACAAGCATAACACAGATATGAGTAATGTACATTGTACACAAATCTTTTGACTTGCCAAAACTATCGATTTACATTCTCTTGCAAAGTATCTGTTCATATTTTTAAGTTTGTAGCTAATAATTTCGCATATGTTTGGCTCCCACTAAATTTTAATTCATTTCCCTCTCCTTTTATTAATCACATTTTTAATAAAATAATATTATGCAGAAACTCAAAAATTCTTTATAATTTTTAACTACCAGTTCTTTAAAAATCACTATTCTAAAATCAATTTTTTTCAAGTAATGGAACTCAAACAAGGGCTTCTTAGTTAACATCGAGTTTCCATTTATTTGTTTTACTAGAGGAAAGATAAAGAGTGACTAGTAGTAGTTGAGAACAATAGACCGAACATCCAAAATAATCAATTAGTAAGAAATTTAATAGGGTTAATTTCACTCGTGTTCATAGCTTTTCCAGTTTTAATCCCGCTACCACCAAGATCACTTCCAGCCACCGCTGGAAATTACCGACTGAGCGAATTCGGTTGAGGAGCCAAGATCCTTGGTTTGGTATATTGTCGATCGGTGTTTAGAAAGCTTCGTATTCGAATAATTGACTTTTTGAGGTCTTCTTTCTCGAAATTTTGTGCTTAATGTACTTTCGTCACGGAACTTTACGAAATTGTTTTAGTCAAACCACCACGTCAAGCTGGTGTCTATTTTGAAACATAAAAATCTACATTGACTGTCATGACGAAATAGGATTTTCCAATATATAATAATGCCAAATCTACTTTGTAAAGTTGCACAAAATAATATCCTTTTTTTTTGGAGTAACATTATATTATTGATGTTGATACGCACGTCATATTATCTACATTATTTTCTAATTATCGATAGCTATTATCGACTATGATACATTGTAGGTTCTCTACATATTATATCTTAGAAAAGCTTGATTTGTTATTATTCACGTTATCGTCATGAGTATTTGAAGGAATCAATTGGGCCCCAAATTATTTTGTATATGTGCAGTGGAGATATTGTATTTTATTTCAGATTATTTTAGTCCATATTACAAAGGTGATGCTATCGAAATTTTGATAAATTATATGCTTTTCTATCTTTCGAGGCAATTTGTAAGTTTTCGTTTATTCAGGCTCGTACAAATATTTTTAAGACAGTTTGAAAGTCATTACTTATTGGAGCAACTTATATTCTCAAGGCAATTTGTAAGTCTTCACATATTTGAGATCGATGTATATTTTCGAAGCAGTTTGCAAATCCTCGCTTATCGGAGCTGCTCATATAGTTTAGGTAATCTATAAGATATTGCATACTTGACAACTTATATTTTAAGTTTGACCCATATATAAGAATACGAATCAAGCTTGAGGGACTATTGTTATATCTATAAATTACTTGATATGTGCGTGACGAGAGAGTCCCACGTTGGCCGACTCAACATCGATTATTTAATTGAATTGAGCCTATTAGATTAAGCAATCTTATCTCAGGCTTGAACTTGAACCCATTGCACACTAAACTCATTTAACCCATTTCCATTTCTCTCTATATATATCAACCAATTTCACAAAAGGTAGGTTATTGTAACCCTAGTAAAATTCCACCATCTCTTGCGGTCATTCTATCTCGTTCGACCATTAACTTGACAGTCGAAGTAAAAATAAACGTCGAATCTTTTTTCTCGACTAACCTTTACACCCTAACGGGATATTTCAATGTGTAAGTGATACTTACATGAAGGGAAGATGGTAGAAATTTTGTTGACCACACACGTGCAACATATTTCTTCTTTTTTTCCCCTGAAAGGAAATGATAATTTCTTTGTGTGTGTTCCATGCACATGAGTGATCTATCCATCCAAAATATTGAGACGTGGACACTAGTCATATCTAGTTTTTAGATATTTGGCTGTTTTGTAACCACAAAAGTTACACGGTGCATTGCATGTTGCACACTTGCACGGGCTGCTCCATTTAATTCACGTCTAATATGAGAGCACACTAGATCTAAAAATGACATCAACTTCCGATGGTGTGATGCGTAGGGTTACGGATGCCGTGTTAACGGTAGTAATGCATTCAAACTCTAAAAATATCGATTACGTATAGATTATAAAATGATTAAATATTAAATAAAACAAATAAATTTCTATTATTGTAATATATGATCATGTTATCTATTAAATATGTCGTGTTAAGTTTTAATTGACTTCTTGTTCAACTCTCAAGGGCTCTTTGGTAAGTTCTAGTTCGGATAATGTTTATAAATTATTGATAATCGATCAAATCACGTTAATCATAAAATTCATAAAATTCAAAGTACTATTCACTGGTTAACAATTCTTTTATATTTATACTAGTCTATTGCCCGTACATTGCACGGGCAATGTAATTATGGAGGTAACGTTAGCATTCCAAAAAAAAATATTTATCTCTGTTTTTTGGTAACATTTTCTTAAGTATTGAATGCATAATATAACTTTTTCTTTGACACTTAACAGTCAATGATTAGGATGAGATCTACTAAAATTATGCAATAAAAATAAAAGCTCAAACTTCAAGTATATGT
>CAIGRL010143392.1:0-12029 GCA_903798325.1 Fraxinus xanthoxyloides
TTCTTTTATTTAAATTATTTTATACGTAAATTATAAAATTACCTTTTTACCTTGTTAAAAGTAGTCAACGTTTGGTCAAACTTTTGATTTTTGGTCAACTAACGGTCAAACTAACAGTTTTCATCCACTTGAACTCCAGCTACTACATGTTGAAAGGTTTGGTACCGTGGGTGGCACAAAACAAAGATTTGGGCAAAGTCTGCAAAAAAGTGAAAGGTTTGGTCATATACTGCAATTTTCCCTAAAAATTATGGATTCAAAGATTTGCTTGTGATAGAAACTGAACGAGGTTATACTAAAAGATATGAAGTATGATAACAACAGCAAGAACACATGAAATAAGAATTTAATTTAGCAGAAGAATTAGAAATTTTTATTCAACTAATAATGGAAGAGAAATTACAACAGTATTATGTTCCTACAAATTCTGTAATAATAAATTTACTTGTAAAGTAGTCTACTATTTATAGAAGTACTTGTCAAACCCTAATAATAGTCCTAAAGATGAAAACTAGGACACATTTTCATTGAAGCTATGGTAGCTGTTTAGGTCTCATAGTTTTCCGTGGGCTCAATTTTTACTAGGCAAATATTATAGAGGGACACATCCGTTACTTATAGCAGTTCCTTATTCAGCCTCTCCTATTTAGAAAAGATTGAAGAGATTTGGATCATGAGCCGAGACACACATTGTGTAGCGCCTTGGGTTAGGACAAATCTTCTTTTGGCATGATTGTTGGATGAGATATTCTACATTGACATCCATTTTCCCAAATAGACATCACACATCTGCGAGGGTGTAGGATTTTTTTCGAGGAGATTGGATGAGATTTTAGGCGATTACTACAACTCTTTCATCAATTATGACAGAGCAGATTGCAGCCATTCCACTATGCCTTGATGTCTTGGATCGCATTTTCTGGAGGGCCACACCATATGGTAGATTTACTACTAAATCAGCATGGCAACTGATCCGCTCTAGCAGACAAGTGTAGGATTCATTTCATCTACTGTGGAGCCCTATCATACCTCCTACCATTTCGTTCTTCTGTTGGAGATTATGACATGACTTAATACTATTGATGTCATTATCCAGAGTAGGCTAGACAGTAACTGACTTATCGATGTTAGTGTTGTTCAAAGATTAAGACCTTTACTCATATTTTTAATGGTAGCAGTATTTCAGATCTTGTATGGCAATATTTTAGGTCTTTGTTTTAGATTACAACAATTGCAAGAGAGAGTGTTAGACAGAGATTTCTGAGATGAAGGTATTCTGGACAATTTGCAAGGACCAGGCACATTCGCATCATTATTCATCTATTGGTTTTCTAGTTTCTTTGGACTAAGAGGAATAATGTAAAGCACAATAATATACATATGGGTTTGAGACGTATTATCTGGAGAGTTTACCGTATGGTATCCTTCCTCCATATGTTGGACTATTCCGACCGTTAAATTGACGTAATGAAATGCACCTTACTATACTTTTTGTCATTTCTTTGACTCTTTCCTCATCTCCTTCCCCTATCATGATTTGGTGGNAGATTTCTGAGATGAAGGTATTCTGGACAATTTGCAAGGACCAGGCACATTCGCATCATTATTCATCTATTGGTTTTCTAGTTTCTTTGGACTAAGAGGAATAATGTAAAGCACAATAATATACATATGGGTTTGAGACGTATTATCTGGAGAGTTTACCGTATGGTATCCTTCCTCCATATTTGTGGACTATTCCGACAGTTACACCGGAGTAATGACATGCAGCTTACTATACTTTTTGGCATTTCTTTGACTATCCCCCATCTCCTCCCCCTATCATCGTTTGGTGGCGCACTCCATCATTTGGATTTGTCAAGATCAACACCGATTGTTGTATCAATGATGGGTTTGCGAGTGGGGGAGGCATCATCCGTGACTACGCAGGAAATTATATCAGGGCCTTCTCGGCTTCAAATGGACAGTGTATGATATTAGAGACAGAACTTAGGGCTATTCATGATGGGATACTATTGGTTAGAGATCTTGGTTTATCAGATATTTTGGTTGAGGCAGACTTGACTGTGGCCATTCACTGCATCACCAGAGTGGCAGACAGATTACAGATATTGTTTTCTTTAACAGAAATAAGGTTTCCCACATCTTTATAGAGCGGAACCAAGTTGCAAATACACTTGCTATCGAGGATTGACATCATCGTAGATACCAGTAATATGGACTAATCGACTTACCACGACATATCAGGACGCTCGTTCAGATTGATAGATATGGTTTGCCCAGCATTAGAGTTTGATTTTTGTATCTCGCCTTTACTTCTATTTTTTTGCTCATATGTGCACTTCTTGTAAGGAAAGTAGTAATTCCTTTTTTATTACTTTACTTTACTTTACTTTTACTATAAAGGAAGCAATACTCATTTTTTACTGATTTACTTTACTTTTACTGTAAGAGAAGTCGTACTTCCCAATTTATTGCTTTGTTTCATTTCATTTATAACCACGGTATTCATCCGCCACAAGTAAGGACATTAATAAAATCTCGGAGGTACCGCCCTCTTTCCACTAAAAAAAACTAGGTCAAAAGAAGAGTAAAATAAACAAAACAAGGAAGACTCAGACAACAACGGAGTTTAAGCACTAGGCGAGCACCAATCCAGCGATAGGTAGGCAGTAGGTCCTTTGCTCGAGCGGCTAGCTAGCGGTAGACTAGCACCGCCAATCCCATTTTTTCCATGGATCCTATTTAGACGTTTTCAAGGCCCCAAACAACAAACTATGCAAACCTAGATAAATTTAGGTCAAAAAACCAAACAATCTCCACCTTGATACAAATTCCAACATAATGAACAAAGCTCCAAAACATTTCCTCGTGGAGAAAATTTTGACGGCTAGGAATGAACTGAACTCTTCAACGAGAACAAACTAGCTTTTCTAATGAACCAAAAATTCTCTACATCTTTCACAATATCTAATTAGGATAAATGAATCTAAACACTAGTCCGCAAAATTAACTTATGTTCCCAAAAATCACAAATAATTTAATATTTACCGAACAATGCCGAAATACACCATGAAATAGAATCAACACAAAATGCTTTTGAAGAAGACCCCCTTGCTAGATTGAATATCTTCAAATGCACTTAAAGCAAGAGCAACAAAATCAACATCCTCGTGCCTTTCTTCAATGGGTCTATCCCTAACAATTGAATACGATGGCACCAGAGGTGATGGGGCAAAGTGGTATTACCTATATCTTTTGAACTCGACTGAACTGTATTCTTCAACACGGTCCCTAAACCAAATCCCAACAGTATTGAATATCCACCACCGTACTAAATCTTTTCTGATTGTTCTTCAACGATTTTGCACGACCTTACAAGATGTATAACTAGGACATTTACGCCTCTCCAATACAATTCAAACACCTTTGTAAACCTTCAAATCTCTACTTCCACCAATGAGCTCGTACCCTTTTGACTCAACAGTAGCCAACAAGATGTGATTTTTCTTCAAATATGGAACATGTTGAATGTGATCCAAGTAAATGTCCCATCCAACAGCTTAAATTTACTTTACCAATATTAGCTACCCGACAAGGTTCGTTGTTTTCATGGCCATGACACCTTTCGAATCTATTTCATATATTGCAAACAAATTTCGGTTGGGACACATATGAAAAGCAGAAGTTGAATTCAAAATCTAATCCTTGTTAGGTTTAGATTCACTGTCAAAAATAGCCATCACTCAAATAGTCCTATGTGACATCGGCTTTGCCTGAAGTATCTTATTACCTTTCTTTTTGATTTGTAATCATATTTCTTTTATTCTGCAACTTGTTACAACTCCTCTAGATGTGTCATTTCTTTTTGCAATAAAAATAGAATTGATTATTGAGATTAGATTTCGACATGCCCCTTCAATGACCATCATGAACAACAAGGCATTCTCCATCTCTAGCCTAAGATCTAATTAGATGCTTCATTTTCTCCTTTGAAGACAAAGTATTATACAAATTTTCAATGGTAGAAGTATAACAACTATACAAAATCTTATCTCTAAATGATGTAAACGAAGCATGCAATGAATATAAAGGAGTTAAGGCCAAATCTTCTTCATCATTCTTTACCTCTAAAGTCTCCAAATCAACGATAATTTTCTTAAAAATAGCCAGGTTATCTTCTAAAAATCCACCTTCTGTCATGCGATGAGAATACAACCTCTGCTTCAAGTGAATTTTGCTTCTTAGACTCTTAGTTTTGCACAGTTGCTTCAATTAAAACCATAATGTAGCTATAGTTTTCTCCTTCAAAACGTGTTGAAGAATATTATGTGAAAGATGAAGATGAATTTGTGAAAGTGCCTTCTAATGGCATCTTGTCAAATCCTAACAATGCATTATCCAAATCCATATGAGAAGTACTTTACGCATATTCACCTATCGCATCTAGAATCTAGTACTGCGATCCAAAAGTAGAATGTCATACTTTATAGTTGCCATCAAGAACAAGAAAGCTCAAACAAATCAAATTGAAGCTTTGATACTACTTGTTAGAAATAAGACGAGGTTATATGAGAAGATACGAAGTATGAATCAAAACAATAAGAACACGAGAAACAAGAATTTAATTTGGTAGAGGAATTGGAGAATTTATTCAACTAATAATAGAGAGAAATTACAACAATATTGTGTTCATACACAACTCTAACTTGAATTATTAAATTAACTTGTAAAGAATAGTCTAGTATTTATATGTGTACATGTCAAACCCTAGTAATAGCCCTAAAAATGGAAACTAGGTCAAAAAATGCGTGGAATAAACAAAACAAGAAAAACTCGGACAATGACGACACTCAAGGGACAGGCGAGTGCTAGGCTCACCGCTGAAGCATTGATCCTCTACTGAAAATTTTGTCTCGCCGTTCGATCGTCCATCTAGCAGTAGGCTAGCACCGCTAATCCCTTTTCCTCTATGGACCCTATTTAAACGTCTTCAAGGCCCAAACACCAAATCAAGCAAACTTAGATGAATTTGGGTCACAAACCCCAATAACGTGGTTAATTAAGTTTGACCAACTTATAATATAAAAAAATGTCAAACATGGAATGAATTTTACGTAATACCATGATTCTACTGTAACATAGATATCTAGTGTTGATCACTTATAGAACTATTTTTGTCGAGTTCCTTAAATCAATGAAAGAATAGATAAGAATACCTCAAGTCGGCTAGAAAGTTAGGCTTTATCTATATAATTTGACTGCAAATGTTACTGGTTCTACGTATAATGCACTGCTACTAATTGGATTATCATGCTAACAATGCAAGTAATTCATTAAGTTCGCATTTGACGAAGCTTTTTGAGATTATATGTTGATGGATTTAATGAAATGCATGATTAAAATATAAACAAAAATTATGGATCCAATGATTTGTGTGGTTAAAAAAAAAGTTTGACCATCCTGTAATCTAAAAAAAATGTCAAAGAGGGGATAAATTTTGAGTAATACCGTGATTCTATTGTAAAATAGATATCTAGTGTTGATCGCTTATATAACTATTTTGTCGAGGTCTTTAAATCTATGAAAGAATAGGTAAGTATATCTCACTTGAGGCTTGTTAATTTTTCAAAAGATTTTTAAAAATTATTCTTTCCCAAAATCATTTTCAATTATACAATCTTTAGGAGTCACAACTTTTCTTCACTATTTAACAAAACATTCTCCAAAAATAAAAATATCTTTTCCTCAAAAATCCGTGCCAAACAAGCCTATACTCAATATAAATTGATCCACGATTTTTTTGAAAAGCAACACCTCAAAAGTTATTCAAGTATCAAATAATATAGATTTATAAATGTTGATNCTTATATAACTATTTTGTCGAGGTCTTTAAATCTATGAAAGAATAGGTAAGTATATCTCACTTGAGGCTTGTTAATTTTTCAAAAGATTTTTAAAAATTATTCTTTCCCAAAATCATTTTCAATTATACAATCTTTAGGAGTCACAACTTTTCTTCACTATTTAACAAAACATTCTCCAAAAATAAAAATATCTTTTCCTCAAAAATCCGTGCCAAACAAGCCTATACTCAATATAAATTGATCCACGATTTTTTTGAAAAGCAACACCTCAAAAGTTATTCAAGTATCAAATAATATAGATTTATAAATGTTGATCCATTTTGTTAAGTTGTGGAATCTAATTATTGTTGATCCTAATTATTGCCACTACACAAAGAGACAATATGTTATAGTCTTTTTGGAAGAATTGGGATGCAAATATGGGAAGAAAGTGTTGTATTGTGATAGTCAGAGCAATATTCACTTATCAAAGAATCTTGTTTATCATGAAAGGACAAAGCATACACATGTCTGTTATCATTTCCTCATATCGACTTTGGATGATGGAATCTTTACACTTTGGAAGTTAGAATTCGGCTGACATGTTGACAAAGCTTATTCTGATTGAGAAATTGAAGTTGTATGCACCTTCAGTTGGACTCTTTTTTGAGGAATAAAGAGTGCTTGCTTATACAGAGAAGTCATTGATGGTAAATTAGTCTCCAAGTGGGAGATTGTTAAGTTGTGGTGCCTAGTTATTGTCACTTTGTGGAGCTAGTTGTAGATCAACCTCAAAGGTTAGGTCTCCGTCAAGGATTAGAAGGGGGGAAAAAAAGCCCCCATCTCGAGGGGTCTACCATAGACCAAAACTTCTTTAAGGTACGTTTATAAATTTGTACTCTCACTAAGAAATTAGAGTCATTGTAAAATTCGATTATGTGCAAATTTATCTTATAAGTAGGGAGTCATTATTAGGTTTTATTATTATCATCATAAATAGAAAAAGACAACCTAGAAAAATATGGATGCGATTTTCTCCTGTAAATATTTTTTCATTATATCGAATTACACCAGTAGCAGTAGCGAGAGATGACGTAGTCTTACATTAAGACGATCTTCTATAAATCTTGGATGTTCTTGAGTGTTTCTTTTTCTCTATTCGAATTCGAATTGATTACTCTCGGTGAAATATAATTAGGGTTTATAATTTTCAATAACTGATATCAGAGGTTTTGGTTTTGATTGATAGCAATGACAACGCAAGAAGGAACATCAATGGGAATCCATAAGTTTGTTGGTATGAATTTTTCTTTTTAGAGGATGCAAGTTGAGGATTATCTTTACTTTAAAAACTATACCATCCTCTTATGAATGAAATGATGCAAGAAATGAAGGATAATTAATGGAAACTATTTGATTTTTAGGTATTGGGTGTTATCTGATGACATTGTCGAAGAATGTTGGTCACAATGTGGCGATGGAGAAATCCACAGCAGATCTGATAAAACTATTATTTGATACATATGAGAAGCCCTCTACGTGTAATAAGGTACAGCTGATGACAAAATAAATTAATTTAAAGATGGTTAAAAGTACGCTATAGGAGAACATCCCGTTAAATTGAATACAATTATCAATAAATTGGTCTCAGTAGAGATTACATTTGACGATGAGGTATTGCCCTAATCATATTGGCGTCATTACCGAATAATTAGGAGTCTATGGGAGTTGTGGTCAGTAATTCTATAGGCAATGTAAAACTAAAATTCAATTGTATTTGTGATACTATTCTTGTTGAAGAAGTCGACACAAGAGATTCTGGAAGAGTCTCAATATCGAGTTTTGCCCTTAATGTTAAGAATATGGAAAGTGATTTCGAGAAAAATTCTAAAAAAGGCAACGATGGGAATGGAAGAATGGTATAAGCAAGTACATAAAGAATGTGGAATTTTACAACTGTGGCAAAACTGTCCACATGAAGAAGAATTGCAAAGTACCAAAAGAAGAAGGAAGAAAAGAATAAAAACAGCGCTAATGTGGTGACCGAAGATGTATAAGATGCCTTATTCTTGTTAGTTGATTGCCATAGTGATTCTTAGGTGATGGATTCAAGAGTTTTTTTTTTTCATACCACGGCACATCATGAGATTATGAAAAACTATATAGCCAGGAATTATGGAAAGGTATATCTCGCTGATGGAGAACCTATGATATTATTGGTTTGGTAATGTCAGTTTGAGGGTGTCAAATAGATCTGTATGGAAAACTCAAAAAGTGAAGCATGTACCTAAACTGATGCACAATCTGATCCGAGTTGGATAACTAGATGATGAAGTCACAATCCAAATTTCGGTGCTTGGAAATTTACTAAGGGAACCATGGTTGTTGCTCGAGGAAATAAATATAGAACTCTTTACGTTACTTCAAATTGCCAAGATATGGATGTAGTTGCTGATTGAGCTTCTGGTTTGTGGCATTGCAGGCTGTGGCACATGGGTAAGAAGGGAATAAAAGTGCTTTAGTTTAAAGGGAATCTAGCGGTGTTGAAATCTTTTGAATTGAACATAGTTTGTGTGAATGGCGTATTATCGAAACAAAAAAAGGGATTTGTTTCTCTAAAATTGAAAGGGAGTCAAAAGCTATAAAATTGAAGTTGATTCATATTTATGGATACTTCGAATTGTTACTTCACTTGAAGGTTCTAATTATTACATGGCGTTTATTGATGACTCAACTAGAAACGTATGAGTCTATTTTTTGAAGAATAAATCTTATGTTTTGATGCCTTCAAGAGATAGAAGGTGATGGTCGAAAATGAGAGAGATTTGAAGGTGGAGTATAGGAGAGATTATGTAAATAATGATTTCAAGAAATAGTACTAATAATGGAATCAAGATTAAGAAAACCATTCCAAGAACATCTCAACAAAATGGTGTGGCTGAGAGGATGAATATGATTTTAAATGAGTGTGCTAGAAGATTACATGTTGGGTTACCAAAGACCTTTTTTGGGCTAAGGCTGTCAATAGTGCAACTTATGTGATCAACAAAGGTCATTTAACGCCATTGAACTGCAGAATACCATAGAGTAGTAAATAAGTAAAACTTTCACACTTGAAAGTGTTTGGTTGTGTTTATACATTCACATTGATTCTACTACAAGAAGCAAACTTGATGCTAAATCAAAATGTAATTCTTTATTGGATTTGGTGATAACAAGTTTGGTTATCATTTCTGGGATGATCAAACTCGAAAGGTTATTACGAGCAAGGATGTGATCTTCAATGAAAGTCTTGTATAAGAACAAGTTGGGAACATAACCTAAAGACTCAAACCCTGAAGTTAAGAAATACGAGGTAATCCCATTAAAATATCTTTCAGTGATCGAGTTTGAGAATGTTGATTGGGAAAATCGAAAAAATATAGCCCCAGAAGTACATTAGTGACTCAACCTAGAAGATCCAGTAGAACTACTAGACATATACAAAAATATTCTCCAACGTTGCATTCTATTCTATTGACTGATAAAGATAAGCCATAAAGTTACAGGGGGTGTTGAATAGGTTGATGAATCAACAAGTGAGAGTTAGCCATAAGGGATGGGATGGCTCATTATTGTCCAACAAGATATGGTAATGCTATGAATAATAAATAGGTTTACAGGTTAAAAGAAGAGAACGACAGAAGTGAGCAAGACAGGTAGTAAATGAATTTCAATAGAAAGAAGACATTGACTACATTGAGATTTTCTCTCCTATAGTAAAATTAACTACAATTAGAGCAATTCTTAGATCAGTGGTAAATGAAGACTTGTACCTAGAGCAGTTGGATGTAAAGACAACCTTTCTTTATGGTGATTTGGAGGGGAAAAAATTGCATGATGTGGCTACAAGGTTTCAAAGTATCGAAGAAAGAGAAAATGGTGTATAGACTTAAAAGAGTTTATATGGACTTGTGAACTTTCAGTCTAGTTAAATCATACACCCCTATGGGTTAACTGTGTCAGTGGTCTATATATCTTTGAGAACCCTTCAATGAACCTCCTGTAATATTCCGCTAAATCTAGAAAACTGCGAATTTTCCCTACACTAGTTGGCCTTGACCAATTCAGAACTACCTCCACTTTTCTTGGATCTACATCTATTCCTCGAGCTGTAATGGCATGCCTGAGGAATATTACTCGTTCCAACCAAAAATCACATTTCTTAAATTTTACTTATAGTTTCTCCTTCTGTAGGATTTTCAACACAATCCTTAAGTGTTCCTCATGCTCTTCTTCACTCCACGAATTGATTAGGAAAATCATAGAAGACATAGTTTATCAAGTCCATGCATACTTTGGGAGCATTTTTCAACCTAAACGGCATAACTAGGAACTTAGAATAGGTGTGGCCTCGAGGGTAAATCCCTTCTCTAACAGTTCTTCTATCCGTGCTTTTAGTTCTTGTAGCTCTTTCGGAGCCACTCTGTAAGGGGCCTTAGAAATAAATGTGGCCTCGAGGAACTCTACTTCTTGTTACGACAACATGCCAGGTAAATCAACTAGGAAAACCTCTAGGAATTCTTGTACCACTCTAACTTCACTAACTGTCAATTACTTATCTCTTTCCTTGTCTTGCCGACATAAGGAAACCCACATTATGTCCTAATTGTAAGATCCGCAATGCTTGTAATAAAGACAATACACGGGGGTAGGGACCTACTCTTAGTCATCGATAATCGAAATTCATCTCTCCTGGCTTTTGGAAGATCACCTTCTTCCGGAAACAATGAATTGTCACATGATTCCTGGATAACTCGTCAATGAAATATTACGATCCTATCCTTTTCCCATTCAGTTAATGAAAAGATTCCTGCTCGTCCCTTAGGTAAATATTCCTGGCTCTGCTTTGCGTTTTCCTGTTTCTGTTGGATCATAGGGCAAGGCCTAGCCATGTGTCTGTGTTCTCCACACTGGAAACATGTGTCCGTCCCTAGGAGACAAGCCCCCAAATGGTGTTTCTCGCATTTGCTGCAAAGTGGGTAGCTCTTATTGTCACCATGAATCGGGCTTCCTTTGCATTTTTTAGGATAGTTCTATGGTCCTTTGCTCATGTTATCTTCCTACTTGAGCTTTTCTGCATGCCCATACTGTAGTTTGTTCTCCCCAATAGAGTGGACCCTAAAACCTACCAAGTATGCCTTTGTTAACACTTCATCCCTAAAATCTGCCACTAATACTACCACTACCAGCCTTAGATCATCCCTTCAGCCTTGTTCAAAATGCCTTACCCTTTTCCCTTCCATGTGCACAAAGCTAGGGGATATAATAGGATAACTCTTCAAACTTTCGCTTGTATTTAGTTAGAGACATCGAGCCTTGAGTCAATGCAATAAACTTAGCCTCCTTCTGATTTCGGACACCTGTAGGTAGTACTTCAAAAAGTTCTCCTTGAATTGGTTCCATGTCCAGGTATGTCCGCAGGGACCTTGAGTCCCACATGTGCGTGGCGCTTTTCTTCAGCGTAAAGGTTGTACATGTAGCTTTTCTTAAGTTTAGGCAGTAATAAGGTCAAAGATCCTTTCTATCCTTGACAACCAATCTTCTGCTTCCAAGGGATCTAAACCACCCTCAAAGGTTGGGGGTGCTGTATCCTAAATAGTTCCACAACAACAATAGTTGTGCTCCTTATGTCTTTTGTTGTTGTCGATGCTTGTTGTTGTAGTGGTGGCAATGGTAGTGGTGCTGATTGTTGTGGTGGTTGTTGTGGCCCTATCGCTTGTGTAAAGATGCGCATCATCATAAGGAATTGCTGAACAAACCGGATCAACCTCATTAGGTTGGTGTTGTTCGGGCTGTTAAGGTTGTTGAGGTTGATCATTGTTGTTGTTAGTTCTTCGGCCTCGAAGTGCCATAACCTTAATAAATTACATTACAATAAGTAAAGACTGAAGAAATTATTATTATTATTACTACTACTAATGAAAGTTGAAAAATCAATGTTGAGAGTTTCTTTAAAAGGATTTTTTTTCTTTTTCTAAAATGGGGGTTTAAAAAAAAAATGGGAGAATGTATTCTATATAAAATAGGAACTCTTGGAATAGATGTTTCTTAAAATGAACTTTTTTAAAAAAGTTTCCGAGAATAGTTTTTTTTAGTGGATTTGAATAGGATTGTCAATGGATTGAATTTTGATCTGAATCC
>CAIGRL010143396.1:0-10039 GCA_903798325.1 Fraxinus xanthoxyloides
TGACCTTGGTATATAATCCTTCATGCGGCATATGAATTCCAAGTGATCCCTTGCCTAGACAAAACGAAAAGGTAAGGTCAAAAACTTCCTAAAAATGAGAGCGCTATACACAGATAAAATTATTTAAGCAACTATAGCAGTCAAGACTCAAGATTGCTTATGAATATAGGCCAAAACCAGTTGGGCAGCATTAAAATCAGTATCCAGCATTGTATGTCCATGACAATATATCTATTACTGTGTTTATTATGAAATCAAGAATAGATTCAACCAATATGAGATGCTATTCTATGGATTCTAGCCAATCTAATGAACCCCTATCAGGTAAAGTGTATGGTACAGTACTCCAGCAGCATGTACATACTGAGTGTAAATTTCAAGTTTAACCAGTGTAATGTAAACATAACAAGGGTTCTATTTACAGCTCAGATTCTCATTCCATGGTTTTTGCATCAAAAAGTTAATGGTTTCTCCATAATGATACACTCGAGAAAAACTTCTATTCCAATATTTCCTCATGGAAGTTATAAAAATTATGCATATGAATATAAGTAAAATTATTTCTCACAAAGGAAGTCAAATTTCTCAGTGAACTAAATTGAGAAGATCCCTTCCTTCGTGTCTCTAACAGACGCCGCTTACATATACAAGAAAAATGCGTATCTCTAATCTCATCACCCTGGTAGACACTGGATATCGTTTAAATTAAATTAGACCCTTCAGGAAACATAGTGCGAGAAGAAAAATGTAACAATGTAAGGCAATATATCCAAGGAAATCAAAAGCTAATTCATCATAAAAGTTGGTTAAGATTTTGGTTAAACTACTGAAATTGAAAACTTAAGATAACAGAAAAGCAATCATGGGCAAATGACAAATATTCAAGGAAATTACAAGCACACCTGTCGATACTCAGGAGTGCATTTCGGAAGTTTGAGATAACCCATGTTACTAATCTCATAATCCCATAAAAAAGATGTATGGTGGAGCCACCTATTTTTAATTATTGATTGAGCATTCCCACCAAACTTGTGGTTGCCGAGCACATAATCTGAAAAAGATGGTAAGAAATAAACTGTAAGCACAAAAAAGCTATAAAATAAAATAGAGGGGAATTAATATAAAAGCAAATATGATATTAGGCCATAGAGAAGCACGTTACGTGATATTAAAGATTCAGAAAACATTCTCAAAGTAATAAGGACTAGCGCTCACTAATAACTTATTGCATAAAAAATGAATCTGTCCAATCTACTCATCAGTTTAACAGATACATAAGGTGAGAAGAATCATTATCAACAGAAATTGATAATTAATATTACGAGTTAATTTGGTAGAGAGTCAAAATGGAATTTAAATATGAAAGTCCTTTCCTCGTTTTCATTCTGCGAATGATGAAGAATAAATATTAAAAGAAAGAAAAGAACGTGTGGTTAAAAAATAAAGAAAAGTTTTGGGTTTATATGTAATATTATTTTATTGAAAAATGTGTAGTTGAAAATGAAGAAAAAGAAAGATGCCTTAAATTAAAATGGAACCTAGACAGGGGCTAAATATTTGCAAGATGCAATGTATACTGGAGAGCAATGCTGAGAATAAAAAAACAGAAAAAAGAAAAAAAAGGAAAGAAAATGAAAAAAAGGAAAGAAAGAATATAAAGAAATAACATAAATCAGTAAACATGTGATTTGATGATAAAAAAATCAATCACCCCCACGAAAGAACAAAGAAGAAATATATTTAGAAGACAAAGGTAGAACTTTCCATTTGAAAAGGAAAAAAAAAATGATGTGCTTCTAATCTTGCACTAATTTCATCATTTAATGCAGTACCCTTTTAAAGCACCATTCAAAACTAATATATTAGAAAAACCATTAGAGGCTACATGTTGCTACACACACCATTCTCACGAAGGCTAAAATCCCCAATTCCTTGAAATACTTTTTGATACACTAGGCTGCTCCATGACATGATGGGTCGAGGATATGATTGTGAACCTGGAACTGCATCCTTATTGCATATAAATGTGACAAACATTGTCCCCTGATCAACAATAACAGTACCTCCTCCAGTAAACCTTCGGATAACAGGAATTTCATCTCGTAAAACAGAGTCAATTTCAAGAAGTTCCACAGGTTTCCTATTAAAAACATGTAACATGCATCAATTTCATCCCGTTAGTATACATTGACGGATCCATAACTTGCAAATGATCAATGTCACGATGATATAATCATGACAACATTTGTCAAAACCAGACCCCCTGGGCCCTGCTAAGCCTAAAAGCCTGAATTGATTATCTTAGAAACAAGATATTTCAGTGCACAATCAAACTGACAAAACCTCAAACAAGTAACAATATACTAGTAAGTCATAAAGATATATCAAGCTCGATAATTATAATCCTTATCCGCGTCAATAAACATCTCAAACAAGATATAATTGAATGAACCAATACATGACAGCGGACTACATGGACTGTATAATATACAAACTCAAATTCAGCAGACCATGCCTCGGCTACTGAAGGCTGAGCTTGGTTTTGTCAGGAAGCAAGGGCCATGAAGGAGCATAATGAATAAATCAATTCTTAACATGATGTAAATAGCCAATATTGGAAAATGTTGCATTTGACACGGTATTTAGTTAATTATACAAGTGGTTTCTACCTTTCAAATATTTACTCCTATTCATTGGATGAAATTCTTAGTAATAGCATTCATAAATTAAGGAACCTTAAAGCATTAAAACCTTTCTATTAACCACCTGCTAACTGAATTTCCCATCTCAATCTTTGCGAGTTTTCTATCTTCAAGCGACAGTTGGATCTACTATTGCACAAATGGAAAAAGAAGCAAGAGTATAGCAACAAAAAGGAATTTCAATTTCAAACATAACTTACAGACCCTGATATACCCATGACAATAGTTGGGTCATATGTTCCATCATTGATGATGCACCAGTTATCTGATGACTTTCGAAGCAGTCTCTCCTCAAGATGTAATTGCTGTAAAATGGGTACGCCTTTTAGTCTTACAAGATTCAGCAGTGGTAGCCCTATGTTTCTAGCTCCAGGTGTGGTCGTTGGAAGAAACTAACCAGATTCCTCTACTCCCTGACCTGAGCACACACAACATGCATCAAACTATCATCATCTTTAATAGTTCTTCCATTAACTGAAATATCAACACAACTTATAAATGCCACTTCCATATAATAATAAGTGAATCGCCTTCAGTTAAGTTTAGAAATCAGGTTGTAAAGAAACTAATCCAATTATAGTAATCAAAGTACAAGTTATCCCTATTAGATAAAAAAACTAATCACCTAAAGAAAAAACTAATTCAATTACAGTACTAAAATTACAAGTTACCCCTATTAGATACAAAACTAATCTCAAATCGGAAATTTATTTGTAAATCCATACTGCCTCTCCATCCTTAATATTTGAAAAGTCAAAATCTTGGATTCGGTCTTAGTTCTATCTCTTATTCCATAAACCCATTAACTCCATAAAACATAGTAGAGAATTCTGAAGCTAAAAATGCTGCCAAATAGGAATATTGCTGACTGACTAACCATCATTTTAACTTGCAAATCATAAGGAGTATTTATTTTTTAGCACAGAGAAATAATTATTTTGGTGCTACCTAAACACGATACTCATACTACACACCACATTTACAATTATTAGCTATTATTCAACGGGCATCGATAATATGGCAATATTATGAAGATAAACCACGAGATGAGGCAACTAAGATATATAACTAATTCATTTAATTATACATGGGGAAAATCATGTTCATCACGTGTTCCAAATACAATCACATGTTTTAATATTGCAGAAAAATGTGATGCCTAAAACTTTTATTGACAAAACACCAAATCCATAAATAAATATATGCAGATGCAAGGAGGTAAAATCATTACTTGCAACTAAATCAGGGACAATGGCCGCTTCGAATACTGCATCTTGAGATAAATTGGTTGCAGCCCAAAATTCGGCCCTCCCCAAATAAGCTCAGACTAATCACACCAGATTCCCCATCCCCAAACAGCAAAGAAAACAATTTGAGAAACGTAGAAATACTTTAAAAAGAAAATCAGCAAGAGTGAGAGAAGAGACTAGCTGAATGTGTTATAGACATATCCAATCCACGGAAAGTTTCCGGTGGTGACTGGTGCAATTACCGTCCAGTAACCGGTTGGAGCTTGGAGATCGCAGGCAGCCGGCAGGGGCGACGCAATACGCAATCAGGTTGAGGTTTGGCCGTCTAGTTTCAATTCAATAATCCCTCGTAACAACCTTTCTAACTGTACAAGTTACGGTTCTCCAATGATAGTCCAAACCTTGCAGTAACAATAATTATCACTCAGAGAACCCCGAATACTAATTTGCATTTGAGTATAGAAGAAGAAGAAGAAGAAGAAGAAGAAAATAGGAGAGGAAACGAGTGATTTTAGAAGTTGTTGGGCAGGTATTAAAATTTGATTAAAATTAAAAAAAATTAATCGATACTGTTGATTTTTAGATGAATGAAATTTAATAACGGCTATATTTTCAATTTTAGTTAGATTTTATGTACGATCGAATATACCATTAATAGACGTTAACTGAAATTTGCAATACGTCGTCCAAAATTAAAAAAATTACTAGTTAATGTGTGTTAACATTTGTTCGCCAAAATTTAAAAGTTTTGATTGGTCACTTAAATTTGAACAAAGTTATCCATTCATCATCCATATTGTTTTCATCCTTCCACATGGACAAAAATTAATGTGACAACGGAAATCCTACGTGGCGCCGACATAAAAAAAAATAACAAGAAGGACAATAATTGTGAACTTCAGTGACATAAATTGCGGAATAATTACTTTATTTGTCATTGAACTTTACAAAAGGTTTTTAGAGTACTACCAAATTTCTTGTTAGTCACTAAACTTTACATATCGTCTATCACCAATAACTTAAAAATTTTCACATTAGTCACTAAACTTTACAATATATAATCACATCTATCACTCGGTGATGGACGAGATTACATTTTGTAAAGTCCAATGACTAACGGTAAGATTTTTGAAATTCAATGATCCTCTGAATACTTTACGCAAAGAATAGTCTTTTATGTTGAGAGTAACCGATAAAGTTGTCTACTAAAATCCCAAAAAAAAAAAAAACACATAAAGATTGATAAAATTATTTGAATATCACTGATAGCTAAATTTTACAAAATGTAACCCCATTCATCACTGAGAATTTTAAAAAAAAAAAATGGTTAGTCACTAAACTTTACAAAAATAGTCATATCAATTACTGAATGATGTATAAGATTACATTTTATAAATTTTAGTGATTGACGGGGAAAGTGTTGACATTCAATGACCCGCTTAAAATCTTACGTAAAATTCAGTGATCAATCAAATAATTATCCCTAAAAATTGCCCATGCGATTGCATGGGCATTTTTCATTGTGCGACATGTATTTTTTTGTCCAAGTTGTTATTTTTTAATTTCGTTAGTGCCATGTAAAAGAATTTATTTGTCACATTGATTTTTGTCCACGTGGACGGATGAAAATATATGAGTGATAGATGAGTAACTTTGTTCAAATTTGGGCGAGCAACAATTAACCTTTTAAATTAGGTGAGCAAATATTAATCTAAAACAAAGTTTAATTAGTAACGAGTAACTTTTTAAGTTTCGATTAACAAAGTAGTAACTTATAGTAAAATTCAGTCATTATTGATTAAATTAACTTGGAGAAAATGTGAGAATTCGAACTAGGCTCTTTCCAATCTTTATTAGAAGGCTTTCATATCCAAACGTTCACTTTGTCATGCTTTAAATTATCAATAACGTGATAAAAGATGCAGTAATAAAATGACATCGGTCAAAGTAGATAACATCATGCGTTTCCAAAAAGAATATCTTTTGATAAACTCAAAAAGTCGAATACAACTTCTTTTAATCGACGCATCAATGAAGTTTAAACTTTTCATATAGGTAATCTGAAACTCCATATTGAAAGTTTCAATTAGCATATTAAATAGCAAGATTTGAATTAATTAAATCAGTGGTTTTAATTTCTGGATAATAATACTTTAATTAGTAAGCCTAATTAAGTGATATTGGAAGATATTTATTGAAGAAATTAAAATTTTTTTTATGGCAACAAATAGTAATAATCATAAAAACGTCAACCAACCTAAAAAATGTAAAAATAGATAAAAGTAAAATTAAAATGTTAACAGCTATATTATATATGCCTAGTGAATATCATAAAAACAACTAAAATGATACATATACTTCATCATTAACAGTGTCTAGATTAAAGTATGGTTCCCTCGACAATAATAAAACTAATAAAATTTAATTACTTCTTCGCACAAGATAGAAAGACAAAAGACCTATAGAGGGACGGTCGCAAATCCAATTGGTGTGACAAAAACATGGGAATTTTATCGTTGCACATGTTGAATGTGTTGTTACGTACTAGTGGTGCATGTTTATTAAACATTCTGTTATAAATATTACTAGTTGCAATACAGTAAAATGCATAAATAAAACTTATTGAATGATCGGGTCTCGTGACAACACGATGTCTTAAAGCGAAATTATCTGTCGATAATTGCTGCGAACTCTGTGGACAATCATCTCCTTGATATAATGATCGAATCATCTAAATTAATTATTTCTTTCACATATTATATTTATTCGATAAATATCTAACACATTCTACGCTAGTCGCCACTCAATTGTTAAAATATATATGGCTTTTTTTATGGCTCTTATTAATTTGATAATTCATTAGCTCTGATATTATGTGTGCTTGATTTGGTTTTTTCAAGTTTCCATGTAACGATAGGAGATTTTTTGTTTTGCGATTGATCCTATGTATCAACACGGATGTCATTATTAACTGTCAATACGTTAATTTTGTGTTGTTTGAAACTTAAAGTAGCTTTCTGGCGTTTTGATGTATTGCACATTATAGTTCTTGATTATCCATTCATCGTCCATATTGTTTTCATCCTTCCATACGGACAAAAATTAATGTGACGATGAAAATCCTTAGTGGCACTGACAGAAAAAAATAACAGCAAGGACAATAATTGTGAACTTCAATGACATAAATTGCAAAGATAATTACTTTATTTGTCATTGAACTTTGCAAAATGTTTTTAGAATACCACCAAATTTCTTGTTAGTCACTAAACTTTACATCACATCTATCACTGATAACTTAAAAATTTTCACATTAGTCACTAAACTTTACAATATATAATCACATCTTCACTCAGTAATAGGCGGGATGACATTATGTAAAGTCCAATGACTAATGGGAAGATTTTTGAAATTCAATGATCCTCTGAATACTTTACACAAAGAATAGTCTTTTATGTTGAGAGTAATCGATAAAATTGTCTACTAAAATCTCTATGATTAAAATAATAATAATAATAATAAGATTGATAAAATTGCCTGAATATCACTGAACTTGGCATAAGGTTTCTAAAAGGTTGCTGAATTTCAAAAATTTCTCTATTAATCACTAAATATTACAAAATGTAACCCCATACATCACTGAGAATTTCAAAGAAATTTTCCTTGGTCACTAAACTTTACAAAAGTAATCACATCAATTATTGAATGATGTATAAGATTACATTTTATAAATTGTAGTTATTAACGGGGAAAGTTATGAAATTCAATGACCCGCTTAAAATCTTACGTAAAATTCAGTGATCAATCAAATAATTATCCCTAAAACCATGCGATTGCATGGGCATTTTTCATCCTGCGACATGTATTTTTTTTGTTCATGTTGTTATTTTTTAATTCAGTTAGTGCTATTTAAAAGAATTTATTTGTCACGTTGATTTTTGTCCACATGGACGGATGAAAATATATGAGTGATGGATGAGTAACTTTGTTCAAATTTAAGCGAGCAACAATTAACATTATAAATTAGGTGAGCATATTAATCTAAAACAAAGTTTAATGAGTAACAAGTAACTTTTTAAGTTTAAATGAACAAGTAGTAACTTGCAGTAAAATTCAGTGATTATTGATTAAATTAATTTTGGAAAAAATGTGAGAATTCGAACTAGGCTCTTTTCAATCTTTATTAGAAGGCTTTCATATCCAAACGTTCACTTTGTCATGTGTCAACATGTCATAGAATGTGCAACTTCAATTTTATTTTGTTAACATGTTTTATCAAGCAAAATGCTAACTCTTGGGCTTGTCAACGAGTTTGGCCAATTCACCTTCATATTGGGTTGAATGTGAGTCATAGGTTACAGTTAATGGCTACTTTGATAGCTACTACGAATGTTCATAACTTCCAAATTATCAATAACGTGATAAAAAAATGCAATAATAAAATGACATCGATCAAAGTAGATAACATCATGCGTTCTCAAAAAGCATATTTTTTGATAAACTCAAAAAGTCAAATACAACTTCTTTTAATCGACGAAGTTTAAACTTTTCATATAGGTCATCTCAAACTCCATATTGCAAAGTTTCAATTAGCACATTAATTAATTTGAATTAATTAAATAATTGGTTTTAATTTCTGAATGATAATACTTTCATTAGTAAGCCTAATTAAGTGATATTGGAAGATATTTATTGAAGAAATTATTATTTTTAATGGCAACAGCTATATATGCCCGTGAATATCATAAAAACAACTAAAATGATACATATACTTCATCATTAACAGTGTCTAGATTAAATTATGGTTCCCTCGAAAATAATAAAACTATTAAAATTTAATTACTTCTTCGCACAAGATAGAAAGACAAAGACCTATGGAGGGACGGTCGCAAATCCAATCGGTGTGACAAAAACATGGGAATATTACCGTTTGCACCTGTTGAATGTGCTGTTACGTACTAGTGGTGCATGTTTATTAAACATTATGTTAGAAATATTACTAATTGTAATACAGTAAAGTGCATAAATAAAATTTATCGACTGATCGAGTCTCATGACAATACAATGTTTTAAAATAAAATCGTTTGTCGATAACTGCTGCGACATCTGTGGACAATCATCTCCAGCATACAATAATAGAATCATCTAAATTAATTATTTCTTTCACATATTATATTTATTCTATAAATATCTAACACATTCTACGCTAGTCGCCACTCAATTGTAATACATACACACACAGCTTTTTTATGGCTCTTATTAATTTGATAATTCATTAGCTCTGATATTATGTGTGCTTGATTTGGTTTTTTCAAGTTTCCATGTAACGATAGGAGATTTTTTGCTTTGCGATTGATCCTATGTATCAACGCAGATGTCATTATTCACTGTCAATACGTTAATTTTGTGTTGTCTGAAACTCAAAGTAGCTTTCTTGCCTTTTGATGTATTGCACATTCCAGTTCTTGCTTATCATCTGAACTACCTAGCAATCTCCTCAAAAATACTTTTGCCCACTTTTCCAAATTTCCGTCTTTTATTTATTATTAATGTCTGTTTTGTTGCCATGTTGATAGGAATGAGCTTGTCGTTCAGATGGCTGGTGCAGCACTCGACATAGATCTCTAGTGTATAAATTGTTTTTGGAATTATTTTGTCACACATCTTATATATCGCATACGACTGATGCTATCTAGCATCAATTTATGTGACATTATATGATATGTTCAACTAAAAGTGAAATTATGTAATTCATTTAATTGAACCTGTAATTTAATGTCATTAATACCGTCATTTAGACTGGTATTAAATACTAGTGGTGTTGAGTAACATTACTCATTACATGTAGTTGCAGTTTTCCTTGTCCAATAGTGCAATTTTTGTGTTCGGCCTCTTAACACGGCTCCATTTCTGAGGGTGTTTTTCAAAGCCTAGCTACTTTTTGTAGCGCTGAATACGCTCGATTTCACTCAAACACCTTTTACGGGAATAATTTTGTACATTATTCGTCTTATGTGGAAAATTGATTATCAATGGGACAGTTGATTGTATATTATAATATAACGTGATGGTGCTTTGGGGTCCTTTTGC
>CAIGRL010143413.1:0-16009 GCA_903798325.1 Fraxinus xanthoxyloides
TTCCATGTTCCCTTGCCAGAACCGGCCTCTAATCCACCTTCCCAACCCAACTTCCATTTCTGCTCCACCAATACCAGTGATGATATTTTCCCTGCATCACTGACAAGTTTCCTTCCTTTTATGTAAGCCCCTTCCCATCTTTACGACCACAATTGACTACACAACCTTTGTAAAATGGAAAAACGAAATGAGAAGAAAGGGGGAAGTAAGGATAAAGGGAATGCATGTATATTATTTTATGTTATAAGTACTGAAATCTAGATTATGTGGAGATAAATTATTTCGCAAAATGTCAAAATATTTTTTTAACTTGTATTGAAATCCCAAGTACCACCCTTGTAAAAACCACATATTCAAGTAAGTATGCTTTTGTCTTTATTAGTTTATTCAATTTGTGTCATAATATCATTATTTAGAAATGACCATCTTCACGTCATTAGGCATATCTTGTCTCTCTGCTCACTTCTCTTGCCAGCAGGATAACTCTGTCATGCATTATCTTAGAAATCTTTTCTGAAAGTTGCTTTTCCTGGTAATATCAATGTGGAGTTAAATGCACAGCACGACAACACCCACGTTTTCAGGGCCAATAATAGGAACATGGTGAGATTAAAAAGTAAGGCACCATGGAAACATCCTACTGTATCACTAGTCTTTCCAATAATCTTTACGAGTCCAGAAATCATTGTCCGTGTGATTTTTTGTATACTGAGAGCGCTATTTTGGGGTTGGGTTGCACTAACCTTCTGTTCTTTTTGTATTTGCATGAAGTTGAGCATTTGGTCATGAACTAAAACTCTGTTACCTTCAGTTTTAGCCTCGCCACAAACTTGGCCTCTCAGAAAAGTGCAAACGTAAAACTTGAAAGTACAGACCTTGAAATCTTGATCATATCTATTTTACTATTCGTTGATTAATAATTCAGTTTCTTGGTTATTGCTAATTGTTTTTTTTTTTTAAATTTATTATTATTATTATTATTTTGAGGTTTTACACTCATTTGTATGTGCAGGCTTCTGCATCGAGTCTATACATGCCAGACCCCGAAGATGCTGTGGCTCATGGAGATGCAAGTCTCGCAGTTAATGACTTTTTGACTCGGAGTGTAGCGTAAGAAAATTAATTCAACGTCTACCGTTCGAACATTGTGAAAATGTTTGCTCCCAATATAAACTAAAGGTCGGAAATGCCAGTTTCCAAGTGTCGACTTGGACTGAGTTAATGGCTGGAATGTGGAGATTAAAAAGGACTGCAATTTTATGGGTTGATTACTTTTTAAGAATCATCAAATATATAATAGAGAGAGTTCGGAGTTCCTATAACCATGTCAGGATCTTATAACTGTAACATTATCTATTTGTATTGAAGAAAGTATCGTTCTTTTTTCTTTTTCCTTTTTCTTTTTTGTGGAAAATGCGTTTTTTAAATAGTTTTGAGAGGACAACAATAGGAAGAAAATTATAAACTTATTGCGTTATGAATTTTAAATCACAAATCTAATCAATTATTGACCGTGTAATTGAAAAGGATTAAGATTAGGAATTTGTTAAACTCAATTAAACATAAATGGTTTTGATATGCCATAAAAATGCAAATTTTTTCTTGAAAATTAGGAAAAATTTAAAAATTGATTTCAATTTATGTGCGCTTTTATGAATTAGATAGTTTTGTCGGTTAATGATGATACGCATTGAAATTGTTCAGGATTCATTAACTGCTATTAGGTGTTGTAGCTTTAGTTAATTTACACTTATCCACGTGAAATTGTATTATTTCGAACAAAATAGGCTTGTAGATCAACATGTTTTTTGGATTGTTTAGTTTGATAGAATGGATTGAATGAACTAAGGTTATTAAAACCATTATAAATTGGAAACAAAAACAAAAACAAAAACGAACTTGAGCGAGAAATGGATGAGTATTATGTGATAAAACTTTAAAATAAGCTTAACACGTGTTTGATTGACAAATTTGGGGTGTGTATCTCATGAAAGAGAAATGAAATAATTGACCATTAAGGGTCCGAAGATAACTAATCTAAGGATTTATGGCTACTAAATTGACTATTCACGCGCATACATCAATTGAGGTTGGTTAAGCAAAAAGTTGTTTTGCCAGCATTACTTAGAAGTCTCTTATGAATTATTCAAACGTGTTTAATATTTGAAACGAAGATAACAAACTATCTAACTTATCAACTTCTATTTTATTTGCTTGTGTTAAGTAGATAAACTTGCTCAAACGAACAATAATTTAAGTTTGAGAATATTTGATAATTATATTTTATACGCATGTTTATGCTTTTATACTTGACAAATTATGAGTAATTGAGCGGATAAATTATCTAGTTGTAAAAAACCCTCAATTCACAAGTTTCGGGAGTTAAATCCAACATTTGAAAACTTTGGGGACTCAATTATAAACCTTTGAGACTTACAATAGATCAATTGTAGATGATTGTGGAGGATGAAGATCGAATTGAGAAGATTGAAAGGTGAATGCCAAAGATGCAAATAGAAAGGTACTCGAGCTAAACAAAAGGACGAAGCCAGGGATGTATGTGTACAGAAGGCATAGTTTGCACCTTGGGATCACAAGGTAGGGCAAAATTCCACCGACAAGTTCAACCTTGTAACCATGCGACTGCAATCAATTTCCTTGTACGATTGTTTGCTATTTTGATTCAACATCTACTTGGACAACAATTAAAGGAAACATTAGGACTTCGAATCTCCCCATATTCTTCCGTTTTAATATCAATTCAAGAATTTGACAAGAGTTATTGACTTTGCGATCAATATTCCTATTTTTTTTTTAATAATTTCTCCTGGGTAATACTAAGAATATCCTTATATGTGAACTTATTATATTCCTATAAAAGATGCAAACATATGAATATGCACTATATAATAAGAAAATTTAATGAGATCAAGCAAAGCATAGCTATGCATCCTTATATCCCTTATAGGATTTTACAATGATTATTACTACGTGCTATAATTCATATTACTTCTCTCGAATGAAATAGATTCACAAAATCTAATCTATTATTGGCCAAGTAATTATCCTTAAATTATCTTCTTGAATCTCTTTCTTCTTCTTCTTCTTCTTCTTCAAAATCCAAGCAAAGATATATGAATTGATGTAGGATTATGTATTTTGTATCAAAAGCTTTCCCTTTGAACGATAGATGAATGGTTGTATTAATAACCCCAAGGATTAGATCAAACCTCGTGTCCTAATTGTTGTCCAAGTAGAGGTTGAATCAAAACAGGAATCAACATCTTTCCTAGCAATTTCATTGCAGTTGCATTGTGATAGTAAGGTGCAAACTATGCTTTCAGTGCACATTGATTCCTGATTTCCTCCTTTGGTTTAGCTCAAGTTTTTTCTGTTTGCCTCTTTGGTCCATCATCTTTCAGTTTTCACAATTTGATCGTTACCCTCCACAATCATCTGTAATTGATCTATTTGCAAGTTTTGAAAGTTTGCAATTGAATCCCCAAATTTTCTAAATGTCTAATGTAACTCCAAACACTTGTGAATTTCCTCTTAATTCTATTTTAATACTTTTTTTTAATCTCATGATTGTATTCAATTACTCCAAATCAACTCCAATTACTCATAATATGTTAAGTATAAAAGTATGAATAAGCATGTAAAATACACTTGCTTGCCAATACATACATAGAAAAACTAGCTAAGTCGAACTCAATAATTCTAATTCCCGCATTAAACTCCTCTTTTAAAATTGCCATTACTACTGGGTACGTGTCTACGTTTCTCTTCACTTTTTTGGTTTTGTCTTCAATTCCTTTGCAAGATTTATCTATGAAAATGAGGATATGATTTACTCCAAATTGTGTAATTCGAACAACATATTTTAACTCCATCCTTGCACATTTTATAGCATGGCCTCTGCTAAATTTTAGGAAATTGGAAAGAAGGGGTAAATATGTCAAATATTTTCTTCTGCTTCGTATCCATTACTCATTTGTATCTATTTATAATTCAATCAAGCTTATAATTCACAAACTCGTCAAGATTTTCCTGCCAAACTGTGTAGCCCCCAAGCACCCACACTACGCCTTTCTTTCAACAGCAATGGCAGTCTAGCGAGTGGGGTTGTGTCAAAAATCTCAACCACTTTAACAAAACACTTATTTGTAACGAAGAACTTCCAGTCCAGAATGACGCAAAGATAATCAAGAAGTAGAAGACGAAACCTCATGGTCCGCCATCGAGCCCAACAGCCCAAAAGGTTGTCAAGGGTGTGTTTGATGAATATTATTGAGGATAATGTATTTTAAACAGTGATATGATGTGATGTATGTGGTTAAAAAATAAGAAAATTTATAAATATGATGAAAAATATTATTTTATTGAAAAAATGTGTAGTTGAATACGAATTTTGAAATAATGTATTTTGAAAGAATGAGTCAAACAGGGGCTAAAGATGAGATTGCACCAAAATTATGGGTAGTCTTACGGGGGAGGAAAAATTATTTATAGAAGTTAATTTTTGTAGCAAAATTTACAAAACACTCTTTGTATAGGGTATATTTTTCAAACTTACACCTAAGCATTATAATTTACAGTATGATGTCAAACAAAATTTTTGCCAAAAAATTTACAAATTTGCCAATTAAAATAGTTGAATGGACCAAAATTTCGAAAATAAGAAATCGCACTTTTTATATTAATATATTATTATGTAACATTTTACAAACCAATTTTTTAACTATTTTTCATACTCCAAAAGTTAACTACTATTTTGTTTTCATCTAAAAAGATTTTTTTTTTTCTCTCTCTCGTACACGTATTCTTTTAAATACTGCTTTTGTCTAAACTTCGGGTAAGGACACGTGAAGTTGATTGGAGAAGAAACTAATTAATTTTATTTTATTTTTTCTTCTTTTCTAATTGTTTTAATTGGACATGTTTGTACTTTTTAAAAAATTGGGAATTTGGGATTCTGAATGTAATTATTTTCCTATTTATTTATTTAAAGCGAGTAAATTTGTTATTTTATAAAGCTTTAATTGAAGAATTGGAGGGCAGAGATATTTTTGCACAACAGTTGCTCGATCTAGGTGTTAATATTTAACGGTTGAACTTAAATTTGTATCTCAATGGTCATTGAACTATACTAAATATTATTGTTTAAGCATTGAACTTAAATCTCAATAGTAACTGAACTATGTGCCAATCATCCATTCATCACTCAAATCGATGCCGATTGTTGAACCAAACGAATCTTCCCACGTGTCAATAGATTTTCTACGTGAACCGTATTAGACATCTATCCAAACTCACGTATGGAAAAGCGTGCTTTGAAAATTGCGATTTGCAACATCTTATTGAGGAATAATGGGACCTTCTTTCAGCGATAAGATGCTGAAAATGGCGACTTAAATTGCATTACACAAACAAGCTTTGGTTAATGGACATGCGTAGATGTCTAATACGATTCACGCAAGAAATCTATTTCGATTTAGAAAATAACATTGACGATGGATTAATAATATGCTACATAATAATTTAGTGATCGTCAAGATACAATTTTAATTTCTAATAGTAACACTTGATATAGTCTCCATTTGAGCCAAGTTAAAATTTTCTTTCTCATTCAATCACACATTTTTCAATAAAATAATATTTTTCATCATTAATAACTTTTCACTCTTCATCAAACGACTATTCTAAAATACGTTCTTTTGAAATAACGTGACTCAAACACACCCATAATTTGACAAATATAATTTTAAGTTGAATTATTAATAATTAGTTTTCAAATAATTAGCCCCAATTTTAAAACCCACAAAGAAATTGGACAGCGATTGAATGCCAGATTCTCTTTGGAAAAGCGTATGATATACTCGTACCGACGCACGACAGATTCTTGTTTGACCGTATTTCAAAATCTGAAGGAAGAATTATTGGCAGTAGTAAACGACGAAGTGGAGAAATGTCGTGGCTGCGATCGGCGGTGAACAAGGCGGTGGAGGTGGGGAATAAGAACAACCTCACACGCACCGTCAAGAACTACGCTGACTCAGTTGTCCAACAAGCCGGTCAAGCCGTTGCCGAGGGCGCTAAACTCTTCCAAGATCGCATTGTGAGTTCTTCATAATCTGTTGTCAATCCAGTTTCCAATATCATATTATACTTTTCAAATTGGTAAAAATCTATAGGAGATGAAGGATAAATTAATTGATCGCGGGTGATTGAATTCGTTGTCTTGGGATAAAAGGGAACTGTCCAATCTTGGGTTTAATGTAATATGGATGTTTGCGAAATTGGCATTTGATATTCCTAATAATTGCGGCATTGAAAATTTCACATAATAACCGTCCAATATTGGGTTTAAAGTAATCTGGATGTTTGCAAAATTGGCATTTGATATTCCTAATAATTGCGGCATTGAAAATTTCAGTTAATAGTCTCTTCTTTTTTTTGCTTGCCAATATTATTTATAGTGCTGATTGATAATATTGTTATGGTTAGAGCTCAACTTCAACCAAAATCAACTAAATTCAACTCAAATTCAACACACAATTGAAAGCATTCAGCTGGGATTCAATAACCCAAGCTGTTACTCTATTAATTGAAATGAAATTACAATGAAATACTGAAATGTAAAGAGAAAGGGGGAGGGGAAATGCAGAAAATCAGAGAAGTAAGAAGAGAATTCAGATTCAGATAAATAAAAGAGGACTGAGAAACAGATTTAGAGAAATGGAAGAGAAGAAGAAGAAGAAGAATTGCAGATTAAGATGAAGACAGAGAGAAGCCGATAAGAGAAAGGGGGGAATTCAGTTTTTTGCAACTATTTTCAACTTCCTTTTCATCCTCCCCGTGTGCTGAATTTATAGAGCAGTCATAGTATATTCTAGAATGCATTGGCTGTGGTTAGTGTCATGACAAATATTAAAGCAATAATTTTATTAATCTTGGAAGTAGATAGCACAGTGTAAAGAGCNGCAGAAAATCAGAGAAGTAAGAAGAGAATTCAGATTCAGATAAATAAAAGAGGACTGAGAAACAGATTTAGAGAAATGGAAGAGAAGAAGAAGAAGAAGAATTGCAGATTAAGATGAAGACAGAGAGAAGCCGATAAGAGAAAGGGGGGAATTCAGTTTTTTGCAACTATTTTCAACTTCCTTTTCATCCTCCCCGTGTGCTGAATTTATAGAGCAGTCATAGTATATTCTAGAATGCATTGGCTGTGGTTAGTGTCATGACAAATATTAAAGCAATAATTTTATTAATCTTGGAAGTAGATAGCACAGTGTAAAGAGCATGATATCCACCACAAACTTGACGAAAATCATATTTAGTTGTGGCATAAGCTTACTTTAAATATGGATTAGATTGAAAATTAAGTTGCTTTATGTTTGCACATGTTTTAGCCATTATTTATTAGATAGTTTTGTTTCATTTTCGAATCCCACTTGCTAATGTTAGGGCGCTCGGAATTTCAAAAGCTTCAAGCAGACTGTAAAAAGGTTGGAAGAAGCTTCTGTTTCTTGCAGGGGACCTGAGCGAGTCGAGTTGATGAGAAGGTGGTTAGCTGCACTTAAAGAAGTTGAAAAACTATCTCAGATTACCTCTGATGGCAAAGACAAGGACGATGAGCAGCATCAACTCCCTGAAGAACAAAAGATTCCAAGAAAACAATATATGGTTAGTTCAACAATTCCAGAGCTCTGCTTTCTGTGTCCTTTTGCTGGTTATGACAAAAAGGTTAATCTTATTTTTCAGTTTTCTACTTCTTGAGCTTCGTATACCGTAGTCATTAGATATGCAATCCACACCTAGGTGCCAATGCCTCTTGGTTATGACTGTGTAAATTAGATGGTTGCTGTATTAGAGCGAAGTGCATAATATTTTAAATAAAATTTCCCCATAATTGCACAAAATATTCAGAAAAGTTCAGAAATGAAGCACTTTTTAGCTATTTCCAGGCCAACATCAAGTTATTCTATCTGATAGCAACATTAGGCTGACATAAGTTTAAATTCATCATTTTTTTTCCCCATCTTCAGCTCCCAGAATAACTGAACCCCATAACAAACTGAAACAATGCCAGTTATTTAGAAGAAGCTGGCAAAATGGCTAACCAAAATAGACTTGTATTCTCTAAATGGTCACCACTTTAGATCATGGATTATGTGAATAGCAAGTTTGTAGATGATTGTGGATTGGTAAATGAGGAAAATGCCTTCGAAATGGGTGAAATAGGAGGCTTTGTATAGTTTTATAATCTTGTTAAGAAGGTTGATGAATAGCAATATTGAGATCTTTGTCAAGTACCATTATTCTTGTGGGAATTGGAATAGGCAAAATGGAACTTATTACCTAGTGAAATTCGCAGTGTGGTGATGAGAACTAAAAATGTTTGCGTCTCCAGTTCTAGTTGATGAATTGGGCGCGACAACTGCAAATCTGTTTTCAGTTCTAGCATTCAGGAACATCTGGTTTGAGGTAAAGAAGGCTAGCTATTTGTGTCTGTGGATGGTCTTCTCACGCCAGGATCGAGGGTGATATGGCCTGAAATTAGTTGGTCTTCAAAATATTTCACTCTTTGCTTCAAAAACTTTGATTTAAGAATCATATTAGCCACGCGTTATTTTTTTGCTGCATTCACGCCATTCATGTAGTTTTGAATCACTGAGTTGGCATTTATCATTTCTTTAGTCTTGCAGTTATCCCCACTAAAATTGAAGTTTTCATTGATTATTTCCGAAGTTGAATTTTTGTGGTATGTTCGTTTTGTGTGGAGAGCCAGAATTTCGAACCACCATTTTATGTGGAAAAAAAAAAAACTGTGCCTTTTTGCTGTTATTTTGAGTTACCTTTACTGTTTTGTGATCTATAATTAGTTGTTTGTAAGAATTGGGGAAGTTTGTCATGCATGTGTTATTATTTTAGCGATGGTGGGCCTGCTAATAGTTGCAATGCAATGGTTTTTGTTGGTGTATCGCCTATCTCATGGCTCAATCAGAACTCCTTTACTGCTATGAAAATGAGTTACTTCAATAAATATGATGTGTTTTCACTTAAAAGAGTTTTTTTTTTTTTGATAGATTGGGTGTTTTGTTTACTTTGGGCTTGGGAGCTTAATCATGCAAATGTGTACTTTTATGTGCAAGAATTCACTGTTTGTCTGCTGATTCCAGCTTTACGATATATGTGACAAGGTTTTGACAAATATATTGTTCTCATCAATATTGATAGGTGCTGTATTATGATTCTGATATGGGCGGTGAACCCTTGACTTTTACTGATGTCTTTCTATACAGTCAGGCTTTGGAGGGCATAACCATATGCATGGTATGCAAATTCAGTTGTAATTATTTTTAAGAACAATATTTTAGCATCCATCCTTGCATCCCATGCATAATCATTGATGCTGGTGTTTCATTTGTAGTCTTAAGACATTTGTATGAATTCGTTGCAGCGTCAACATCTTGCTTGGATAGTGAAGTTTAACTTCGACACAGATCACAGTTACATGGATTTACTTTAGGGAAATTTTCTGAAATATCCAAATGTATTAACAATTTGCATACCATATTTTGTAAAATTACATTTTGCATACATGATTTTACTTCCTGGTAACAAAAAAAAATTATTTTGCAGGGAAAATAGAAATATTTACAAATTTTCCATTATAAATGGTTATAATGGCTTAAATACCAAAGTACCTCCCTAATTAAAAAATAATAAATCACACCCTATATTTTACATTACACAACACTTTACATACCATTTATTTTTCTTCAAAATTGTGATTGTATTGGTCTTTTATCTAAAAATCGACTTTTCTCTTTTACATCTATCTTTCTCATAAATTAATTTTCTATTGATTCCAGTGTTTACAAGAAACTATTAACTTGACATCGTTTAGTTTCATTTATCACACAAAACTATATATTTGCATAAGAATTTTTATATTTATCTTCTTTTCTTAAAGTTTCTCGTAAAAATGAAAAAGAGCATAAAAAACAATAATAAAAAATAATGTGTAAATTCTTGAAAATTTGTTAAATTGCAAAATGGTATAAAGTTATAAGCCGAACTTAAAATAAATAAGAAATTCATTTTAAGCTTCAAAATCATAATTAATGTCATATATTATTTTACTTGACTTTTCTAAACTTTCTAAACATTCATTGAACATAGCTTATTTATTAAATGACGACCGCTAATAATTTCTATTTGTCCATTTAGCCCTTGTTTGGCAACCATACTTTTCGATTTTTTTTGTTTTCTACATACTCAATTTTAACCACACAATAAAATATTCTGTACGTTAATATAAAACTTCCTTAATTTTTAATCACACATCCTCCTGAAATCACTATTCAAAACTTTTTCTTTCCAAAAGTATGATAGTCAAATAGGGGCTTAATAATGTTGGAAAAAATTTAAATGAAGTTTTTTCCTATTTTTTTCTTCACATTATTAATTTGTTAAAATTGTTTTTTTTTTTTTTAAAAAAATTGTAGTTTAAAGAAAATGGAGATGAAAAAAATTGTGAACTTCACAATAAAAGACCATTTTTTAATAAAAAAACATTTAATGAAATATCATAAGCTTCTAATAATTAAGTTTTAATGAATAATAAAATAACAAAACAAATGGTATGTAAAGTGTTATATAAATTAATATATAGGTTGTGATTTGTTATCTAAACTAAGGGACTAAGCTCCTCTTTGGTGGAGATTAAAATCAAGTTTTTAGCAGATTTTGATACAAGTTGACGAGATGTGTGGTTGAAAATTAAGGTTCCACAAAATATGTTGTTAGAATTAATTTTTGACTTAGATTAAAATTTAGATTTTAATTTTCACCAAATAGTGGCTAAGGGAACTTTGGTCTGTTTAGCTATTTATTTATAATGGAAAATGTCTAAATATTTCTATTTTTTCGTGCAGTTTTTTTATTGGTTACCAATTAGTAAAATACAGTAAGCAAAATGTAAGCTCACAAAATATGGTATGCGAATTGTAAATATACCGTAAATGCAGGGTGTTTTTGTCAATTTCCCGTTACTTTATTATATAATTACTATATTTGACATATATCCGTTCTGGAGATGGTCAAGAATTTACAACAGCCATATGCTCTAATCAACAACGCTGCGGATCAGAATGAGATTGTTACAGAGTTATTTTGTAACTGGAGGTTAACTCTTTCCTTCTGTTCAGATTCTTGAAGCACCAAACGAAGATGAAGTTGCTCTGCTCCTTGAATTATTTGGGTGAGCTGTCTATCTTATCTTTGCAAGATTCTGTTTCAGACTGGTGCATGGGTGAAATATTACCCTTCTTGATCTTTCTACTATTATTATGCAGTATGTGTCTCATGGGAGGGAAAGAAGCGTTCAATGCAATAGTTAGCAGTATACAGGATCTTGCTACAGCTTTTTCAAGCTATGAAGATGAAGTATTGGTTAGTGTTCAAACCTTTTTTTTTTTTATTTGTATTGTGTGACAATCTAATGCTCAATACAGAAACCATACTGTCCTTCTCTGGGTTCTACTGGTAATATATGATGATGAAGTCAGTGACATGAAGTTGTTGGCAATGCATGTTCGCATGCTCTCAAAGAAGATCAGGAGAAGGGGTGGGGAAGGGGGTGGTGGTGTGTGTTATGTGTCCATATTTGATTATATATGTTCATATAACTTTGACATGAAGGGGAGAGCTATGAATGCTGCAGCTAGTGATACTGATCACTGAGAGTGAGAAACCCACATAATTCAAAACCTTAGTTGGTCTAACAGCTTTGGGTGGATCTAGTGATGCCAAACTTAATTTAATGCAGTCCATTGGTTAAATGTTAATACACATGGGTTGGGTGCATTTCAAAAGGTGTTCTATTTTTGCATTTTCTATGCCTTGGAGTTGCCTTGATTATCTTTTGAAATTTTAGGCTAGGTTAAGTAGCTGACAAATTAAGTATCCATTGAGCAGGTGAAGCGTGAGGAATTGCTTCAGTTTGCAGAAGGAGCCATCACAGGGTTGAAAGTCAATGCTGATATTTGGAGGTATTCATAAATATTAAGCTTCTTCCACTTCTCATGTATCCTTGACCTATTGGTATGATTTTAAGTTGAGGCCACTATCATGTTGTGGATCCCTAAATTCATCGAAATACATGCTGTATTATAAGATAATTATGTATTTTCCTCAAGTGGCAGCAATGTTATATATATATATATATATAATATGTTAATTTTTTTTTTGTTCATGAAGAATTTGCTTTAGTTTATCATTATGAGGTCATTTGAAGTACAACCTTGCCAATTCTTGTCAGAAATATGCTGCATTTGTGACATTTAACTTTTTGATATCCAATATGACTTTCTCCTATGAATGCTGTGAATGATGTGTGTATTATATTTTCTCATGGGTATTAGGAAGGTATTTGTGACTTCAAATTTAAAAATAAAATACCATTTCACTCATTTAATTGAAGGGGTAATCTGTTGATAGAAATTTTTTGAAGTAGGTCATATATCTCCTACGAGTTTTGTTTTATTTTGTCTGCACATCCCCTTAAATATTAAAGTATATTTATTGCTTGCTTTTGGAATTAATGATTCTTGTTGTGAGATAAATGTCTATCTGTGTGTTGAGAACTACTGCTGCTTGATTCTCTGCAATGTATCTGACCAACAAATGCAAGAATGTTTCTAAATATAAGAGCATCACTCTCCCGATGAAAACCAAGTGATAGGTCCATAAGTTTCGCACTTGTTAGAGGACTAACAGGGCAGTGCTTCTGCTTACCCAAGACAGGTTTCTTACCTTTTATTGTGATCTATGTTCTCTGCACAGAATTGATGCTGAGATCTCCAAATTGAAGAAAAATCTTGATGAACTGAAATCATCAAATAATCAGGCTGGGGATGGTCATGAGACGAACATTCAAGATAATGATATTCCGACACTGGAGGTAAACCTGTCTTTTTCCATCCATTTTTCTTTTATTAACCGATAAGCACTCATTCCATTGCTTCTATTTTGTGTTTCTCCCTTGAATTATACTGATCTTACATCTATTGTCTGTTTCGTTCCTGAAAAAGAAAAAAATGAAAAATGGTATGATTAGTATATCTATAACCCGTCTTCTTTTTGAGAAATTGGGATAAAGATTGTTTTCATAGCATTTGGCCCACAATTACTGATTTACCCTTTAATTACATTTTTTTAGCATATAATACCTCATATCAAAGGAATTCATTTTCTTTTTCTTCAAAACTATTGGCTGGCATAAAGCTTTAAGGTATTGTGTCCTGTTCATTTATGAACTGAGTACAAACTGTGGATATAAATGTGGAATCTTAATGCCCCTACTAAATGACTGAACCTAGTCTTGGTGTACCCACTAGTTCTTGTTTAAAACAATCTGCATTGGATAACTTTTCCTACACATCGGGGAAACCTCTGCATGTTAAAGAGATGTAGCATAATTTAGAATGAAAGGATTTGGATTAGAAAATAATGACATGAAGGAAAAGTTGGCTTTATTTAGCCCCTGTTTGGCCCCCATTTTTCAAAAGTCATTTTTCTTCAAACTTATTTTCAACCACACATTTCATAGACCCACAACTTTTATATCAACTTTTCAACAACACATATTATTAACTTTTATCAAAATCTACTAAAAATATGATTTTTAGCTAATCTAAACAGGAGCTTAATGACCAACATACCTCTCCACATGGGCACAGTTTTAGAACTTCAAGTCTGGCCTTTGGACAATTTTGTTCTTGGTTTCAGGCTTTGTTAATTGGTTGTGCGGTAGCACATATTTAATGCTAAGTTAAAGAAACCTTCATCGCAAGGCTATGCTGAAGTTTTAGTAATCTTTTAAATAGTTTATCCTAATGAATTAGATGTTCTTGATCAATCAACTGCAATGTATTCTATGAAATTATTAGGACTTGAAGTGCATAGTCTAATAGTTTATTTTCCATTAGGCTCTCAAAGAAGCACTTGCACATGTACGAGTTTGTTCCAAATTAGAAGGGTTTCTACTGAAGAAGAAAGCTATTAAATATGGGGACACAGCTGAAATTCACGCACAAAAGGTATATCTCCCTTTTCATGTCTTCTCTTAATCTACGGTTTTGCCTCTGTTCTAACAGCACTAAAACTCTAACATGCTTAGTTAGACTCCTATTGGAGCATCCTGCAGTTTCGTGTACCATCAGAGATGTATTATGACTATTTTTTTCTGATACAGTTTGTGTATTAATGGTGTTGGGGCGCAGCATTATACTTTTGAATACAGGACTCTGTCCATCACACTCCCTTTGACTTCTGTACTTCATTTTATTTTTATGAGTTTTTATTTCTTTTGCATCCATTAGCAAATGAATATTTTATATTCGAAGCTTAACCTTCTTGTTACTTTGACATTGACCTCTAACTTCCTGCATGGAGAACAATTAGTAGGGAATGTTTTCTTAGAATTTCACATTATTATTAATAGCTGAGCTCTTTATGTCTAAATTTTCCTCTTTAATGTGAACAGGTTGATAAGTTGAAAGTCTTGTCAGAATCTCTTTTAAGCTCCTCCTCAAAAGCCGAGAAACGCATCTCGGATAACAGGTATTAAACTGCATGTGAAAAAGATATGTAATTCAACCTCATTTCGTTAATTTTAGTCCAATTATAAAATGTTTTTAATGATTTGATCTCTATTTTTATCTAGAAGCATTCACTTTCTTAAGACCTTTCAACCTCTTATATTCATTCGCTTTCTTTGGAAGGCATCTGTCATTTGGAGTTTTATGTGACTTCAACTTTTGTTGCCTGCTCATTGACAGCGGTGCTTATTGAGAATGGTGATACATATTTTGTGTTTTATCTCTCTCTTAATTTTTGTAGAGCTCAGAAAGAAGAGGCATTAAAGTTTCGTGTGAACAAAGCAAGCGAAGTTAGTGAAACAGAAAAGGTATTTTAATTTTTGGCTTGGTAGGCAGATGTGTTCAGAAAATTATTTGATTTTAGATTATAAGATTCACAATTATGAGTGAGCTGATCCACAGCAGAATTGTACGTCTTTCATTTACCTCCTATTTCACTGATATGGAAGGGAAAAAAATGATGCATTCAGACTCGAGGGTGTAATCATATGCCGCAGGCTTAGGAATTCTCTCATGAGTTACCTAACTTGCTGATGTTAAAAGGAAAATGAAAATGAGGTTTTCTGCATGAGGAACAAACTACTATGAATGAAAGAATGATTAAAAGAGAGCATCCTGCCATCTGCAAGCAGTGGTATATTGCCATATTGCCTAATGAGTTTTTAAAATGTACAGCAAAAGTTGGCCTTTAGAGTGGTAGACGAACTGAGAAGGAAAGAAACAGAATTGACTTTTGGTAAGAAAGTATTGACATAATATGTATTACCATGTTGTTGCTCATGGAATATGTTTCTTTTAAAGCATGTCTTACAATTTTTCTTGGCAACGATACGACTTTGGCATTTAATTCTTTTATTTTATTTTTTTAACTTTTCCGTGTGTTTGTGTTTACCTTACTATTTCCAAGTTCAAGATGGAGTGTAATTATAGGTTTTTGAAGTATGAGGTGGTTCTGGTATTTGGGTTTTAATATGCTTTATTATATGCAAGTGCGAGTTTACATAGCGATGTGTTAAATTTTCCACGGTTTATTCTGAGCAAATGCAATGTTGTCTCAAAATCATTCTTTTTTCAGGAACTAGCAGCTGAGATTTCAGGTCTTGAGAAACAAAGAGATGAACTTGAAGCTGAACTGAAGAAGGTACTATCCTCTGAGCTAAATAAAATATAGCTGTGTGTACTGAAGATACGACCAACACATGGGCAAAATTTCCCCGAGTATATGCCCTCCCAGATAACATTTAATTCTTTAATATGCTTGTGCACTTGCAAAAGGTACTGCTACTCTGCACTAAGTTAATGCAAAAACACACTGGGATTAGTAACATTTGCATACCTTG